>VRYO01002734.1:44153961-44194115 GCA_009812075.1 Sialia sialis | reverse complement strand
TTTGGTAAATCACTCCTACTGGACTCCAATGAGAGGAGACACAGCTCAGTACCCTGCTCACTGCACCCACAGGGATTTGTTTCCTGACAAGCTCCATGTAACTTTGACAACTAGGAATCAGATATTTTAATCAGCAATGAACCCAGACACAATACCAAGGGTTAAATTTCTTAAAGTTATTTAGGTTTCTCATTCTCTGTAATTACAGGAAGTGCTCTCTTAAATGGAAGATGTCCAGCAGCTATTAAAAATAGCCTTATAACTCAGTGTAATTGTCTTTGGATAGCATGAAATTGAATACAGTTAGGTCATTAACCTTCAATACTCAAATTCTGTTTTTCTATTATGTTTTCTGATCACAGGAACCCTGTGTATCAGAGCCAACAAAGCCCACATTACGCTACAAAACAAAAGTTTGTACAAAACAAAACCACAAGGTCAGTTGACCTTCACATTTAGCATTCATAGAACAGAATACTTTGTAAAGTAAGCATTTTTTGTTTTAAACTACTTCCCCTGCTGCTAGAATTAATTTTAAACTTAAGAATTATGCTATTTTCCTTCCTTTAGCATGTTTTTTTACCCTTAACTATGTAATAAAAATGCTAGTTCAATTCTTACTGCATAGTGCATATTAACTGTTATATTGCTTATGTTATGTTTGGAAATAAATATATATAAATTCAATTTATCCATCCTGTATGTTACAATCTCACAGGATTATAGCCCTTCATCTAAAATTCTTGGAGAAGTTAATAGAGTAATAGAGTAATAAATTCTTGAAAGTGCTGTATTGTTTGTGATCATCCTTTCAGAACATGAGATACAAGTTCTCACCATGACTTTCCACACACTTACTCTTAACTTCTTTTGTAATCTTTCATTACATTACAGAGTCAGGACTTGAAGTGCTTGCAGGTCATTTCAGAAGAAAACCCACTCCTTGGAAACAGTTTGTTTTCTATGCATTACTTTGAGAAAAGTGTTGCTTTCTTTCAATTTTTAAAATTCTATTGTAATCCAGTTGGGCTGAAGAAATATTGTCTGAGCAAATGCCTGAAGATGAAATGAGAAGGACAAAAGGAAGAAATGTTGCAAATCACTGATCTACTTAGTATACTAAAGAAAAAAACTTGAGGTTTTTAGAAATGGGGTGGCAGATGACCAGGAGTGTTAAATAAGAGACACAAATGTGTAATTCAGTTGCCCCACATTTAATGCAGTTTGTTTTAGGAAAATAGAAGAGAGCCAAGAGAGAAGGTGACATTGGCTTGCACATGACAAATTTGCTCTGAAGCCTGGAATGTGGATGAACTCATTGAAAGCATAAGAATTGACAGGAAAAAGGAAAAAGAAAGGGGATCTGTTCTGGAAAGGTTCCTCATGAAGCCAAATCATCAAAATCAGATAAATCAAGACTCCTACAGGCCTTTCGCAAAATCATTCAAAATAAACTTGAATGATGGGAATGACGGATGTTGGCTTGTTCAGATATCTCTTGGGGAAGGAAAATGTTTTGTCTAGTCAGCTCTTGAAATGCATTGGTCAAAAAGAAGTATGCACAAATATTCCTCAATATTTGTTTCTAGTAATAAAAATCAGCTACTGGAGAACACTGAAGTAGCCACATTTTGGTCTTCAATTAACTTCATAGGAGCATATAGACAAAAAAACTGTTTCCATTAAGGCGGTCAAATACTAAAAGAATGTGTTCAAAGAGGCTGCAACATTTCCATTCTTTGAGATATTAAAATCTGGACAAAGCTGCTAGCAAGCAACCTGATTTTGGTTGGCATTGTTTTGGACTGGGGTTTGAACTAGGAAGGTCACCCAAAAGCTCAATAAAAGTTTTATCATTTCCTTGATTCTATGATCGTGTATGAAATGGCAGTGTTCTCAGTCCTCAGAAGGGAAAGAAGAAATGTGAATATACACTGAAACTGAACCTCAGCAACTTGAGAACCAATACTGGATTCAATATACACCTAGCTCAAAATCCTATCTCCATCAGTGACTGAACAATTAAGTGAAGTGATTATTATTTTTGCATGAGAAGTATGAAAGAGTTAATACAGCAAAAAAGGCTGAAGGAGACCTAAAACCTGAAGCAAAATCAATTCGAATTGGGCATTAGAAGCAATATTTTAGTGATAAAGGTAGTGAATCAATAAAAGATGAAAGACAGGCAAGTAGCAGAAGTAGGTAAGTTGTAGAAACCACAATTTTGGAGTTTGTTTAAGAATACATTTGACTACCATGTATTCACTATTACAAGTTAAACTGAATCACTCAACTTTCTCCTTCTGTCTCACAGACTCAGCAACTTGAGTAAAACTAAGATTTGCTTACATTTTCTTTTAATCTCTCTCTTCTGTTTCCTTTGCCAACCACCAAATCTCTCTCATCAATATTCATTACAGCAGTTGATCACTACTTCGGAGTTAGTCTTCTCTCTAAAATCCTTACACCCACATTGCATCTGAATCTCAATCAAGTTAGAAACTTCCACTCCACCTCTAAGATTCTGTGCATGCTATCAAACCATAGGATCTGCATCTCATTACCTTGCAGTACTGCCAGCTCCTTTCTGTTGGTCCTGATCAGTGCAAGCTGCCTCTGGCCATATATATCCAGAAAGCTGCTGAAAAATTAATTTCCCAAGTTCATATTTTAACTGCTGTTTCTTTGCATCCTTTCACTGGCTGCCCTCTCTTATTACAAAAAATCAGAAAAGGCTGGTATGCATTTTCAGAATGTATACATGTATCTCTACCTATCAAACAAATTTTACTAACATGGTGATCTGTCAATGCCAAATTTTAGACTTACAAAATGAACAGGCAAGCAAGCAAACAGCAACATAATTTATGTTTTCCTTCCTCTTGTCTATGATACTTTGGGCATATGTTAATTTTAACATCTACATAGCTGCCCTGTTATTCTTACATCTCTCTTTGCTGTACTGGTGTGCTAACACAATGGTACTATCAGATTGAGCAAAGCAGCCCACTGAATCCTTGTCCCCTGTTTTTGGTCTTCATTTACACCCATTTTATAATATGTAGAATTGTATTTAAGATTTAATTTATAGGCTAAAAGCACAATTTTTCCTTTCTGTGCACAGTTCTCAACAAAATGAGACCCATAGCATAGCAACACTCTTACTATTAAAATCTGTTTTCTCAAACATATTTTTCTATCTGAGGATGTGAATCTGAAAGATTTATAGCTGCTTTTCCTAGTGTTTAATGTCACACACTAAACACAAGGCAAGTGATTTCTTAGATGCTCCTTCCTAAATGGAGAAGCTGCAGACTCCATCGCCTGCAAATAATTAAAATCTTCTGTGATGTTAAACCACGGTAATTCAAGTTTTTTTAAGCTTAGGTATTAGCTTACTGATGAGTTACATTACCCATGCTAGGACATAATAAGGACATAATAAGCCAGTATAGATAAACAAGACATCTGGCTGAATGGCCAGAGCACAAAAAAGTAAAGCCAAAAGAAACCATTTTTGTAGGCATATGGCAAAGTGCTCAATGTCTTCCTTTCAAGAAGAGATGTGCAACTCTGGTCTTAGTTACAGCTGGTAGATTTCATCTGCCTGCAGGTGCAATTGCCTACTTATCATGATGAAGAGAGAGTTTGACAAGAATGGTCTCTTCCCTCTCTCTCTGCAAGGAGAAAAAAGCAATATTATGAATGGTGAGCCTAAAATCAAGAACAGCATTATTTTCATTTCATTATTTCCTGAAACAACATTAAAAACTGTTTGACACTGACCTTGTTTCATTAAAAGGGCAATTTTTGTGTTATCAACCTTTTTTTAGCTTGCCCTATCTTTGAGAATCATATTAAGCCTAGTTTTATATAATTAGATACTTGTGGTCTTCTAAAACAAATAGAACAGATGATAAACTGTGATTAAAAAACACTCAGGTGTACATCAATGACTTAAAAAGGATTCTTCATAGATACAGAAATCTGATATAGCTGGGATACAGCTATCATATCCCAGTCAAGGGTCAAGGCCTCGCTGCTGGAATTCCATAGGTATGCTGAACAAACTGCATTAGCAGCACTTAACTTACTGCAAAGGCACTGAAAAGGGTTTAATTTCTCTCTCCTCTGCTCTATGTATATTGAGGCTCCCTCTTGAAGTCAAATTATTTTTAAGAAACTGAAGGCACTACAATCAAATTGTTGCCACTCCACCTAATTTATACCACTATTGAAAAGGACTCCAAATTTTAAAATACTTTAAAGTTGATATTTTTCCTTTCTTCAATTAAAAAGGTACTTTATTAAAATACTTCATACCCATATGTCAAGGAGACATATATAACATGGTGGCCTTTTCCATATTTAGAAAATATTATTTTAAGTATTAAATTATACTATATTAACCAAAATACTGTGTAGTGAAATATCACAGCTATCATATCTAAACTCTGCTTCAGTACATGCAGCATAATAATTTTAAATGTGCAAAAAGATACATCATGATGGAATGCATAAGAATTTTTATTTCAGTAAAAGTTATCTGGCATTCATATACTTCTCACTACACAGTGCCACAATTTTCACTGCAAAGTATTCAAACTGAAGATGCCTCATTGTAAGAGTTGTGAACATTCTCCAAAGTCTTTCAACATCTTCTAATAAACACTACAAATTTGATATTCTGTGAACCACTCAAATTACTTTTCCATTTGAAGATGGCATCAGCAAAGAGAATTTCACCTTAGAACATATGGAGGGCTGCAGAACAGTTCATGGGGCACAGCTTTCTTTGATTTTGCCTTTAAACAAAACTGCTTTTAATTTTCCATTATCCACTGTTGTATGCTATTTAAGGAGGTGACAGCTGTCTGAAATATTAGGTTGGGGTCTTCTTTGCTGACATCAAAAAACAACAAAATTAGACCTTTTTCCTCAAAGGCTTACTGCATATGTTTCATTGTAGACACTACTAACAGTTCTATACTTCAACTGCTCCTGCCTGCTGGGGAGTTACGAGCCTGTATAAGCCCAAAGTATAACAGTGCCCTTGTACCTTCTGTTAAATGCTTACTAGTGAACATGTTCACTGAGTGACTTTGCTCTGGAAAGCTTTATGTAGCTAGAGCCTTTCTTTTCACACAGTTTAAAAATATGGAAATAGAGTACCATGACAATGAGCCCCAGAGATTGCTTTTGTTCCATAGAGATGATGGAGAGAAACAGTTTTCAAAAGGCATAAAATCAGCAGGGGAAAAATGCAATTGTCAAAACTCTGATATGGTTAACCAGAAATATAAATTAGAATCTATGAAAGTATTTCATAAGTAAAATTAGAAAGGTTTAAAATCACACTGTACTTGACTATGGTTAAATACAATTAATCTTAAATTTGTAAAGAGGAAACCTCAAATATACATTGGGTTTTGGGCTTGGGTTTTCTTTTTTTAAATGCTAGCACTTGGCTCTGTAGGACTATAATTAATTTTAAAAGTCAATGTAAATCAGGAAACTGCATTTTTACCTACTTCATCAGTGAAGAAAAGCTCTAACCATGCAATTTGAGGACTTTGAACCATTCTTCTTAGCCAGTGTAGTAACCCAGGACACTCATTGCAAGTCTGACATACTTTGCAGCAGTTTAATTTATTTCAGTCTGTTAATTCTTGTATGATCAGTGATTGTTCGTAGGTCCTATCTGAGGAGGATTTGATTCACACCTCAGAAATGTCTGGAGAAATTCATAGCCAACTGCTATACAAATTATCAAAAGCCTTTTAATACTATCTAGAAATCATACAAACACCAGATTCCAATTTACTATAAACTTTGGAAAAAAATTATATATATATATATATATATATATATATATATATATATATATTTATGGAGTTGTTATGGACCCAAAATAACAAGTTCAAATAATATATCTCTATTAAATTAATACATCTCTTTTACTATAGAATGGGAAACAGAGTAATTGAATATTGTGAAATTATCAAAACTACAAAACAAGCCAGCAGATTGTTGTTCTGATTCACTGGACAATTTAATTAATTGCCATTCCTTGATGTAGAGCAAAGCAAATGAGTATGTGAAAGAAGACAGGAGCTTGCAGCTATCATTTCATAACCTTTTCACCCAGAAATCAGATAAGCATTTTGTAGAATTAAGATCTTTCATCACTCACATTTCTTCTTCTGCTGCATTACTTTTACCCTTCTTGGCATCACCTAACAAACACTGTGGCCAAACACCAGCCTAAACAGGGACTTGGATGGATTTAAGCCAGTGGAACGATGGTATTTTTTATCAGATAGAAATCCCTTTATAAAAATCAATCTGACACTACAATGTAGCAGTGTTTGCCATCAGAAGATGCAAAGTAAATCATATAAAATATACAGCTGTTGTGTTATCTAATGACAAGATCTATTTATAGCTAATTGACATTGTAACTAAGCTGATAAATTTCATTTGGTGTTGTAAAAGTAGCTGCACTATTCAAAATTCATTTCATAGCCTGCAGGGGCCCTAGGAATTTCTTCATTTTCTTGTCTTATGATTGGTATCAGGCAAAAGAAAGATTGGTTCAATTCAGCTCCATTTGATGGAACCAGTGTACCTGAGAAGTTGAAGGCTTGGGCAACTAAGGGCAAAACTTGGTTCTGATGAAAACGTGCAATGTAGCAAATTCTTTTTCAATCAACTCTGCCCCTTGCACTGGCTTTTGTGGTCTATCAAATACATTCTTCTGACTTTCTGAAACTGAATGGTCATCTATATCCCTCTTTATCTCATTTATTTTATACTTCTCTCCTTTCATGCCAATTTTTCCTCTGCCTTCATTTAGTGGTTTCTAACTATGATGTCCACACCACCTTCCCAACCCTCTCCCCACTTTTCAAGATCCAGTATTCATAAAGAGAAAAGAATTTACAATCATGTCACCTGACACAGAGATTTTTTTAACAATACAGTAGTTTCACGAATATAAGCCGCACCTTTTTCACTGCATTAATATAGGATTACACTTTCTTTACAATATTTATGACATGAACTGTGCAATTGAAATCATCCAACTTTTTCTTTTTGAAGGTTTTCTTAGCAGAGAATTTTTTAGTTCTGTTTTTAAGGGAATGCAGTTCACTGCTTTACACCTTTGACTATGTTCAGTGATGTTGCTAGTGATTCTTTATGTTTTTGTGAAAAGTTCTAGAATTTTTCACAAGAACCTTAAATTTTTTTAATCTGCTTTGTTAAGAAACACACATTTTCTTGCAAAATGAGTATGTATTTTAGTGGAACAGTTAGGAGTCACTTCTTTAAGAGCTGACTTCTTTTGGATATGGGGCTGCATGAATAAGTGGTTTAAAATTGAAATGCAGTACCTATTTTTCCATAAAGCTCAGAGGGTTTGAGTCAAAATATAAATAAGCAATATGGACATTGAGCTATCACAATTCAAGTATTTTAACACCATTTTTGTTGAAAGAAGTGGACAAATAAAGTAGGCTGCTTTCTACAAAATTATGAAATGCAATGAAAATGATGCTATGTGTGATACTATATTACAATTCTCATCGTCCCACAGAATATGTAAAAGAGTTATTTACATCCAGGCTGAGATTTTTCTCTGCAGAAATGGAAACATAAACTGCAGAAAGTCCTTTCCTGTCACAGCCTCACCTCAAAATGGCATGTCATTTTTGAAACTATTTGGGCTCTGTTCTGTCTTCACTGATTTTGGGCTAATCTGGGTCTGCAGGAGTTACTCCAACAAGAAGTAGGAAGGTTTAAGGAGTGAAGGTTGGTGATTGCCAGCCCTGTTAACTGCACCAGCTTTGCAGAAAAGACATGGATGAGTGACTCTTACCTACAGATGCTTCAGTAATATTTGCATTACTTACAAATGGAGAAAAACAAGAGCTGTTGAAATTACATCTGAAGTGGATGTATTTTATCTCAGGACCAAAAGCCCAGCGAATTACTCCAATCCAAATATTATGTAATCTCACCATTCTTCATAGCTTTGTTATACAGAATATTTTGTCACCCAGTGAGATGTGTCAGCAAACATCTCAACTACATTTAAGATTTTGTTACCTTCCTAAAATCTTGCAAATTTATTCCATATATAATTTCTCTTTAATATGTATCATTCTTAAATGCTTACCTAAAGGATTATAACAAAGTTAAGCAAGAGGGACTAAATAAAAATATTAACTCCCCCCCCAAATAATTTCTCTCGTCAATGCAAACATGGTATTTACAACAAACTTTAGTGAAGATTTAAAATGCAAGGATCCACAATCTGAGTAAATTATAATGTAGACTTTTAGGACACAAAAATCAAGAATAGAATAATCTGCTCAGAGGTGTTATGGGTCTAGGAAAGAATTATATAATAAGAAAAATAATTCTTCAGGGCACTCAATTTCTTTCACCTTTGGTTTCTCCTTTACATTTTTAGCAAAATTCCTACTTTTTTCTGCCAATACCACTGCTTTCTCTTCATTCTCGCAATCCAGCCAAAGTGATTTAAAGAAATAGTGCAACAATATTTCTCATTTTCTAAATTTCCTAACATGCACTAAGATTATCTAAAACAAATAATTATGGCTGCACATTTGACATTTGGTACACATGGTATTTAAGCCCCATTTTTACAGTGGTTCAAACAGAGTTTAAGACCAATTCAACATTGTTCTAAGAAATCTGATGAAAAAGTAAGTTAGATTCCTAAGTTACCTAGAGGTCCTTTTAATATTTTACCTCGTATTTAATTACAATATCATAACCCAGATAGAAAGCAAGACTCTGCTTCATTATGCTATGGTCTGGAGTGCATCTCTGAATGAATTAGCTCCAAGCTGTAATAGGAAAACATGTTTCTGAGAGCAGTAAGCACACAGCTGTTTAACCATATGGAAGAGTAGCTGCTTGAAGCTCTGTTAATATCCACTTCTCACCTCCCCACTTATATCCAAATGTGTTGCCCTGGGGCAGGCTCCTAGTTCCACATTTGCTCCCTGCAGCCTCCTATTCTTCCCATCCTTTTGTCCTCCTGTAGTACCTCAGCTGTTCCGAGAGCTCCTGCAGGTCACCCAGGCACATGACCTTGAACACTGACAAGTACCCCACCAAATACAACAAATCTTGCACAGCTTGTTTTAGATGAACTCTAGATTTCTCGGGTAACCAACTATACATGCATCACTTACTAGAAAAATCAATCAAAGAATTTCATGTCCTTTCCACATAGCTGGAACCCTGCAAAGAGACAACATCAGTTTGCAGGGGATATATGCTGCTTCTTACAGTAACTCTGAACAGTTTAATCCATTATTATGAGAGGTTCCTCTTAGTTTTTGTTTTCTACAGCAAAACTTTACGAGAAGATATATAGGAACCAATGTACAGAAATCTATGCTTTGAAAAACTTGATAATAAATTATGCATGTGACAACTAATGAGAAGCAAACGTATAAAAGGAGAAAAAACAGCTGAATTAATATCAGAAGCATGAACATGCATAGATAAATTGTCTTTACCTGATAAACTTACTGACAGGTTTTAAGTTGACAAAGAATTTATTTACCATCCAGAAAGACTGACTACTTTCTTAGCTGAATTTGTCACAGATTTAAGTTAGTTTCTCATTAATCAGCACAGAACTGGTGGGAACTTTTTAGCACAGACCTGATTGCTTACCACACTTGTTTTTCACCAGTTTGTTTTCAATAACTGACAAAAGAAGACTCCAATTCTTCTTCCTAATGACAACATGCTATAAGAGATAAAGATACTCATACATTCAGTAAAATTTCCCTACAGTGTGACTAACTAAATCTAAAGGTATCTTCTTGAACCTCATGAAAATGCATGACTGCACTGAAGTACAAAATCAGAACCCACTACCAAACACAGTCTCAACCCAACCACCATCGAAGAAAACACATGCTCAACTCTGTTGCTCATTCCCTGTGGGCTTCAGGCAATGCAACCCATCTGTGCTCTCAACATTTGTCTGTGAGCTGCATTTTTAGGCTGGTATTCTGCTTTCACACCCTTCTAAAAGTGCCTGGTGCCTAAGGAGACACTTCACATGGAACATGTATTTGCCTATGCTCAGAAAAACAAACCATAACCACTCAAGCAGCGTTTCAGGCTAACCAATTGGCCTTTTAAAAGATGTATCCAAACACTGCAGTATCCTCTTCAGGGTAGGTCCTGGTTGATGACAAGCTGAATGTGAGTCAGCAGTGCTCTGGCAGTGAGGAGAGCCAATCCTGTCCTGGGGAACATCAGGGGCAGCATCACCACCTGGGCAAGGGAGGGGATTGTCCCGCTCTGCTCAACACTGGGGCAGCCTCACCTCAAGTGCTGGGGGCAGTTTTGGGAGCCACAGTGTAATGAAGACATGGAACTATTAGAGAGTGTCCAGAGGAGGGCAACAAGGATGGTGAAGGGACTGGAAGGGAAGCCTGGTGAGGAGTGGCTGAGGTCACTTGGTTTGTTCAGCCAGGAGGAGACTGAGGGGAGACCTCATTGCAGTTACAACTTCCTCCTAAGGGGAGAAGGAGGGTCAGGCACTGATCTCTTCTCTCTGTAGACCAGTGACAGGACTTGAGGGAATGGCCTGAAGCTGAGTCAGAGGAGTTTTAGGTTGGATGTCAGGAAAAGGTTCCTCACCCAGAGAGTGGCTGGGCACTGGAACAAGCTCCCCAGGGAAGTGGTCACAGCACCAAGCCTGATGAAGTTCAAGAAGTGTTTGGACAATGCTCTCAGGCACATGATGTGACTCTTGGGGATGGTCCTGTGCAGAGCCAAGACTTGGACTCAATGATCCTTGTGGTTTCCTTCCAACTCAGCATATTCTTAATTCTGTGACATTACTATGTGTTAATATCATGCCCTAAACTCAACAAGAAGGAACAGAGGCATGGCCTTATTTCCACAGCACATTCTGCAGGGAATGTACCCTGGAATATAATTCAAAAAAAGGCATTGCCAGCAGAAGGAATTTGGAGACATTTGGTTCAGAAACCAAGCACACGAGTTTGCTACTTACTAGATACGAATGCCCTACCTTGGTACTCCTGATTCCCTGAGGAAGCACTGCCATGATACATCAAAGCAAAGGTACTTCACTTGGGCCCAGTTAATTTCAAGCTGTTCAGGTGTTGTAGAGGATAAAAAAAGCTCCTTGCTACCTGACTCCCTGACACAAGATGGCCCTCAACCCAAAAATTGCAGTTATTTTCTTCCATCACCTGTATAGCTAGAAGAAGGTTATCCTTGCTCTCAATTTCTTTTCCATGCAGATTAATTTTCAAAGAAATCTCTGAATGTTTCAAGCAGCCTTGGGCATTTCTCTAGGAGGTACTTGAGAATGAAGTGATAGGCTTTAGGGAGGACGGGGAAATAAAGTAGTATTTTGAATGTTTCCTTTACTGTTAGCTATCCATACTGTTTATTCTAAAGTATCCTCTAATCTAAAGGCACGTCTGTCAATGGAAAGGCTTCACCAGAGACTGCAACAAATTGTTTACTCAATAAAGGTCATTCAATTGGTGCTGTTCATCATTTAGTTCTGTTGTGAACATAAGCTCAGCTCTGACATTTAACAGTTTAAAGCTAGATAGGGTTACTGTTTTGAAGACTAGTCGCATTGCCAGACAGAATTTTAAAATTGTTTTGAAGATGCAGTGGGAAGTATTTTTTTCTGATTCAAAGGCAGTATGTTTTTGACAAGTCTGAACTATGTATTTAATGGCTTTATTTATCTTCCTTGAAAAATGATATTTTGCTGTTTATAAATACATTGAAAAGATTTTTAATAGTCTGCTTTCCCTTTCAATTCATTATGGACTTTAAGGGTCTTTGAAAGGACCTTAGAAGTTCTTTAAACACATAGAAAAAGTCTGCTTTGTTTGTTCTTAGAAACTGCCCGGGAGTTAGGTCTCTCTTCTCATTACTACTTGCTTTCTTTGAGCAGAGCAGAAACTTCCAAAAAGAAGTTTAGCCCTCATGACTGCAAAAACTGTTTTCTAATGCACTTGAGATACCAGCAGGTATTAAAGATTGTACCTCACACCAAGCACTTTGCCTTGTCTTTTCTCCATGATTTGAAACACCTGTGCTCTGCTTCTTTCAACAGATATTGATGAGAGACTGCAGTCTTCTGGTTGCCAGAACATACTTTCATCTATGTTGACCCCAAGCCAAAAAGATACTTCTCATATTTTTCCCCTTCCTTTATCATATGTGAAGTCTCTTCAAACAGCAGTTGTTGGAGGGTTTTTGTGTTTTTCCTTGTTTTGTTTTGTTTTTCTTTAAAGAGACAGAAGACTAAATTAGGATGTGAGGGCATGAAGTCAGATTTGTGGTGCAGAGCAACACCTAAGACAGTGAAATGTCTGGCCATTGCAGCATTCATACTTGAATATCAGGAGTGCAGAGGCCCTGCTAGTGTCTGTCTGGTCGTCTGACTACTCCTTTGGCATGTACTGAAAGATGGTGAAAGGTGACATGGGAATGAACACTGGAAGGGAGAAAAAAAATAAGTCTGTAGAGGACAACTGGGAAAATAACTTTTCAGGAATGAAGTAATAATTATGTGGTATGTCTTTTCTTTTGAAGTCTTCAAGGCATAAGCTGCAACTTAATTTAATATATATCAGACCCCAGAATTCTTCTTCATTTGAGCCACATTTTTAGAATTCCATATGTTTAAAAGAGAATTTGCAGCTCCAGTGTTCTCCAGCCACTCCTATTATGCAATGGTTATCTAATCTTTCTGTATGCCAGTCAGGTACAGCCTCAGGATATTCAGAATCTGCTGCAGTTATAGAAGGAGAAACATAATTTGGTTTCAATACATGTCTCATATAAAGAATTTAAACACAATAGAAAATGAAGTACTAAAAAGAACTGCTACTCCAGTAGCATGAGAAATTTTTTAGGGAACTACACAAACTGACTCAAAAATATGCCACATAACGGTTTAGAGATAAAATTCTATATCATGCAGTTGCAAGTTTAAGCTCATAAATGCAGAACTAATGTAGCACACAACTACATTTTCTATCAAATAACATGAACTCCATGGAAAATACCTAGCAGTCTTAATTCATTTCAACAATTTCCACACTATCCAATTAATTTCTTGAAATTGTATCCTGTTTAGCAGTACACATAATAAAATATAGCAGCTCCCCTGTAAAAGAACTTCAAGCTACATAATTAAAATGGGGGGGATCAATTGCAAATTAAAGGAACTTAGTATTTAGTTTTCAGCTAGATGAAAAGGATCTGCCTCTGGAAATTCAGAGCATATAATCCTTTGATGGGACCCATTCAGATCTGAACTCAGTTTCAAATGCACTAAAAACTTCTGGGAAGCTTTCTAGTATATATTTTCTTAAAGATGGGATTCAACATCCCATAAGCCATGCCTCTGCTGGTACTTCTACCCTACTCTAATAATGCAGGAATTTCTGAAGAAACTTCTCACAGGATTTCAATATAATTTCTTTTGCATTTGGTCAAGTCAGAAAAAAAATCTCTGTGATTGTCCTTATGACTCCTAAAATCAAAATTGCTTGTGCTTGAAGATAATGATGACACCAACCGCAAGAAAAAATGTCAAGAAGGAATTAGCCCCTTGGATTTCAAAGTAAATACTGACCTGATTACAGATTACGCATGATTAAGGACAATCCTAAATTGGTACCTTAGTGAACTGCAGCCATTTGCATCACTGTATAGAGACTATTCTAAAAAGACAGTTAAATATGACATCTTCTAGCACTGTCACACCAAATTTTAAGCCTCTCGCCCTGAAAGTGCACTCTGACTTCTTTAGAGACTACAATGACAGAGTCACACTTGACCACAGACAGAATACAGAATGACAGAGACAATTACCTAAAGGAATGATGAAGAATTACTATGATACCTGATCACTCTTGAGATCTCTGGTGCTTCCTAGAATCAGGCATCTAATATGAAGTAAGAGCTCATTTCATCCTCATCTGGGTATAGCTGAGAACATCTGGAGACAGAATACATTTTTTTAGCTTGCTGGAAGAGAAGAGGAATCATAATCACTGACTTAGAGAATCATGATTCCTGTGGTTCAGTATGGTCCCACAAAACATGCACTCTCCGCTGCATGACATACTAGTTCTCCCCAGACAGAGCTGCAGAAAGTCTGAACCCAGTCCTACCTACAGCCCCTTGGTCAGGGCAACCTTCTGGGAAACAAAAGATGCAGGATCTAATTGCTCCAGGCTAAAAAAGCACTGGCTAAAGAACTCATTCAGGTACCAAACTTTAATATTGGCAGTGCAATTTCCATGTGTTTTCAAAGAAAATTTTGTTCAGATTTAGGATGCCTAATTTGCAAGTTCCAAACAGGGTAAGTAATTGGGACACTAACCTCTGCCAAGAAGGCAGATGTTCTGGGGATGAACAGTGCAGTATGTACTGCACAAAGTACTCATGAAATTTCACTTGGGTCCTACTAAATTCCACATTCCCACTAACACAAGAAGATTTTGTAAAGAGCATTCATCAGGGATTGTCAAAATTATTAGGTGCAAGTTTCAGCATATTTCTCTACATTCATCCCTTGCTATGCACCACTGTTGTTTTCTGGCTCTAGGCTGAAGCAATAAAGAGCATGGCAACAGCAATTGCTTGTCATTACTGTGTCTCTGTTTTGCTGTTTGTTTGGATATTTCCTTTACCTTTCACCAGATCTCTGGTGAAAAAGATTCGTTGTTGCTCAGCCTTGTGATCATATACATTAATCTAACTGGCCTGGAATAAAATGACCATGAGACTGCAAAATCTGGTATGTCCTTCTCAGTTCAGTGATGATTCAGTGATGATAAAATAGATGTTCAAGAGCTCTTCTTCCTAGAATTATAACTCATTGTGTAATTTTCGGTTAAAACTCAATTCAGATTTATGACAAATGAAGGTCACTTCAAAGAGGCTTTTGAACTCTTAATGGAGAAATATCACCAAGTGACTTACCATAAAGATTAAATAAGATTTTCTTGTCTGACATACTAAGGCCATGAAGGTGAAAAGTTTGCTTTTGGTTATGACTTGCACTGTTCTGAATGCATTTCCTACAGCTTATGTTAAAACCTTTAATGAGACCTTGCATTAGAAGTCGCAGACATAAATATGATTTAAGTAATAGGTGTAGAGGCAGAAGATTCCTTATCAGTGTTTTCAGTCTATTATTTCCATTCTAAATGACAGCCTTGTAAGAATCTTTTTACATAAGGGTATCTAATTTAGTCATCAAAAATCAGAAAACCTATGAGTTATTTAAGATTTCAAAGAAAAGCTCTATTCTACAAAACTATATATTAATTAAATAGAAACAGCATACAGCTCTCAAAGCTAAATAGTACTGTACTTTTAAAATAAAACTATCTATAACTGATCGACGAAGCACTACATTAAAACTTCAGCTTTTATTTATCTGCCTCCTCCGTATTTTATCTTGAAATATCTTCCAAAACTGACTCAACCTTTAAGAAGATTGATTATGCCTAGAAGCATGTAACTTTTTAACTAAGGCTTTCTTAACTCTTGCATAAGCAATTTCTCTCCTTTTCTCTCACCTCCTCACACAACTCCATTTTCCTGAGATCTTGCTGTCCTCTAGTGGCAAAGGGCTATGACATGTAAAGTTGTGGGAGCATCTGAAAGCAGATGTCCTCTCCTTCATTATGATTTTCATCATCTCTGCTCCAGGTAACTTTCACACCTCTCAGCAAATGTATTCTTGAAGGAAGCTGATGATTTCAGCTTGCCAGACTGTAACAAAGTTACTGAGTGAAACATAGCAAGTTCAGTAGCCACTTGAACTTAGAACTATGACCCAAGGTTGAATTTGTTAAGCAGTCTACAATTAATCACGGGTTTTTATTTTTTTTTAGCTTGAAAAGAAAAAGTATATATATTAGAGACTCTCATAAACATGTTGAAATAAATTATCTTAAGACGTAAGGATGGGATTTTCAGTATGTTTTTTCAGACTTCAATTGTACAGTCCTGCTTCTAAAAAAGTATATGACAAAGTCTTGCTTATGAATGTTAATTTCTAACTTGTTGAGCTAATGATGAACTGTGATCAATTTCTTAGTTACCCTGTCTCCTATACTCAGAACACCTCAAATGACTCAAATCCCAGTTATGCAATTTCATGTCAGGTCACAAAAACACTGCAAGGTGTAAGCCACTCATAAATGATGGACGCAGCCACAGCCATGCTGCAACACATAAAAAAAGGAAAAAGACATTTATCTCTCCACCATCCAGCAGCTATCACCTCAGCTGCACATTGCTCCAGAACCCTACATACCAGCCAGAGTGGCTGGCAAACCATGGAACTGCAGAGGCTCAGCATGAAGGTCTCTGAGGAGGACAGAGGCAGATGAACAGATGTCTTTCACACAGATGAACAAAATGCAGATGTCATAACAGGGAAAAAACAACAAAGTAATTCTAAGATTTGTCAGTTTCAGGCTTGTATGGAACAACTAATGTACCAGGTTCAAAACAAATCTCAATTGAAAATCATCAGGCCTCATTATATAAAACAAAGAAGATGAGTAAGCAGATCAGCCTATTCAGACTTGCACTCTGTGCTCAATGTATAGTTCTGGGGAAAGACAACAAGTTAATAAAGAATATCCCAATAGCAAGCCTCCTGTTAGAGCTTACACCATAGAACCATAATCTCATGAAAGGTTTTGGGCTGGAATAGACCTTAAAAGCTATCTAATGCCAACCCCCTGCCATAGACAGAGACATCTTCCATTAGATCTGCTTGCTCAAAGCCCCATCCAGCTTGGCCTTGAACACTGCCTGGGATGGGCCATCCACAACTTCTCTGGGCAACCTGTTCCAGCACCTCACCACCCTCACAGTAAAGAACTTCTTCATAGTATGTAATCTAAATATATCCTCTTTCAGTTTAAAGTTAACTTCTTCATAATATCTAATCTAAATTTATCCTCTTTCAGTTTAAAGTTATTACCCCTCGTGCTATATCACTCCATGCCCTTGTAGAAAGCCTGTATAATCCAGGACAAAAGCAAATTTTAAGAATTACATTCTACATCTTTTAACTCTTATGTCCTCACTAGAATTCCCTTATTATGTTCCATCAGACACAGACATTTTTGAATAATGAATAATAAAATATTTTCAGCTCCCTTCAGTGTAGGCAAAACCGATTTAATACTGATTTGTGAAGGATTTTTAACACACTTCGCTTTATGTCTGTAGTATACAGCCTCAAAAATCACTCCAGCCTCTGAATGTTATGCAGAAGTTTGATCACTTGTCTTTCATTCAAAGCACCTTCTGTTTTCAGGTCATTATCACCATTCATTCTAAAAAAAGCAACTCTCATTTTTACTGGTTAATCAGTCTGTGGCAACTTATCACCTTCAGTTTCCTAAGCTTCCCCTTATCTTGCCATATCTTAACCTTGTACACTAAATTTTACTGGAATGCATAGGTATCAGACACATTATTTTATAAAATTAACATCTGCTAAGTCAGAGCTGAACTTAATAATACATGTAAAGCCCCAAACCTTCTTGCAAAGGTCTAATTCCTGGAGTTGTACTTTTCTCTATGGGACAGATCCCTAGATCCACAGAACTTGTTTTTCAACAGTCACCAAAAACTCCTAAAATGAAATCAATTCAGGAGTAAGAAACTTCAACAATACGTCATGTAGCAATAAGAGCTGGCCAAGGTTAACCCAGCACATTTCACTCCTGGAATGTTTTAATAAACTGTCTAAATTATATCAATAATAGAAATAGTAAATAGAAAGCTGCTCAACTACCCAAAACTTTATGACACAATATGCCCTTAATCAATATCCTCAAAGGACTAAGGATTAGGTTGCTCCAATTAAAATTTTAAAAAGTGGCATAACATGAAGAGAAATTTTAAAGTAACTTGATAAGGTGTTTCCTCCAGCAAAATGACTTTATGAGTTCATTAATTTCTGAAAGCTCAGACAGCTTGTCTTCAGATATTGTTTCCAATATTTGTGCAATGAACAGTTGGATTGCTTTCTGAATTGTCCTAATCAGTCATTTAAAGCAAACTTTGTTTGTTTATAAATTAGATATTGAAGTAAGCTATTCTAATCTCTAAACATTACGAAAACCAATCCATGAAGCAGTAGGGAAGCAGTGTAATTTTTCTGTTTAGAAAGGATTGTGTTAATATAGTCTTTATTATCCATAAAAATTCCATAATGCACTCAGGGGCAGCATTAGAGAAACAGCATTTACAGTTCAATCTATTTGTTAATGTCAAGTGGATTATTAGAAGGAATCCAAGAGCTCTTAAAACACTACACTTTTTTTTCCAGGCTTAAAGATTTTGATCTTCAGAAACTCAGAATATGAAAATAATTCGGTTCAAACACCAGCATGATCGTATTTTTAATTGTTCCCTGAGCTCAGACAGCAGTGAAGTGGAGAAACTGCCTGATATCAATACACAAATGAAACCAAGAGCCTTGCTTTGTTACAGAACTGCAGACTTACTTGCTGAATCACCTAATACTGTGCAAGCTATGTTACTGTCAATATTAGAGAAAACATAGAGGCACGCTTCCTCTTCCCTCAGCTGTCACACATTCTGTATTCTGTATCAGTCTTTTTCAGTGAAGCAGGGTTTAAGTGGAATAGATCACCAATGTGATTTATCAATAAATTATCCTCAAACAAGGAATTGTTTTTTTCCTCAGGAAAATAATGGGTTAAAATTGGTGGTGGGGAGGGGAAGCACATATTCTCGAAACCCAAAGTTTTTACTCAGGGAAATAAAGCAACATCTTTTGTTCTATTTCTATTACTGTACACAAAAGTAACTTCCCCCTCCAGTAGATTTTGAAACTCAGGAATGTCTCATTGGAAAGACATTTCTAAGATCTTTTTTTTCTTCATTGTTAAGAGCAAATGTCTCCATCACGACTAACAAACCTGCACACACATGAGGCAAAATCTGTTTTGCAGTGACATTTTTGTCCTTCTTACCAAAGACAGGGCAGATTCTGAGATTTGAGAACAAAAGAATATTCTCCTCAGCCATGGGGATCTGTTACACTGAATTCCCTATGACAGGTGAAGGAACAAAATGTTTTTTTTTTTTAAAGACAGCGATGGAAATGTCATTAAGATAATTTACGGGGCTGATAATCCACGGCTTCCTTATTCTTCTCAGGGAAGATCTTCGAAGAGGGAGTCCACAAATTTGCTGTGAAGCGCACAGGGTGCAAGCACCAACTTCGGGCACGACATGGCACCTCTGCCCAGCACCCACTTCTTGGTGGTGCCATTACCAGCTCTTCCCGGTTCTCCTTCCTCGGAGAGCGCCAGCTGCTCTCAGAGGTCGCCGCTTCCTAGCGGTGAGGGATAATTGCCGCACCAAGGTCTCTTCAACACTAAAGCTTGAGGCACAACTGCATTTCCCTGTTCGGCCAAGGAGAACAGTGAGATGTAATCGTGTGGACCAGCCTGGGATGCGGCACAAGCTGAAGGCTCCGGGGCAGGTGACAGGGACAGTAGAAATGGAGACTTGAGGAGAAAATGGGCACTTTTTTCTTTTTGCTGAAGCATCCCCGGTCGGGCTGAGATGGTGGCAGCGGGAATGGGAAAGTTTGCCGTGAACTCACATTTAGCAGCAAACCCTTAAAACTTTTACCTGAGAGCAGCAAAATCCCGCCGCCAGCCCCTGTAGTTCTCCCTCTCCGCTTTTCCCCAGTCTCGGGGGCGGCTGGCGCTCCCCCCTCCTGGGCTGCTCCAGCAGCGTTCCCGAGCCGGGACGGGGCGGGAGCGGCAGAGAGAGGGAGGGGGAGAGGCGGCCCGCGGGGCAGCTTCCTCCCGCTCTCCCTTCCTCCTCCGGCGGCCGCAAAGAGCGGACCATGGCCCGCAGGCGCCGCCGAGAGAGCTCCGAGCCGGGCACGGCCCCGCCGCCAGGTCCCGTCAGGGGCACCGGGCCCTGGGCTCGGGGTTAGAGCCTCGCCCGAGGCGGGCGCGGGGCCATGGGCACGGCGTCGTCGCTGGTAAGCCCGGCGGGCGCAGTCGGGGAGGTGATCGAGGACACGTACGGCGGCGGCGGCGGCGAGGCCTGCGAGATCCCGGTGGAGGTGAAGCCCAAGGCGCGGCTGCTGCGCGGGTCCCTGCGGCGCGTCGGCGGCTCCCGGCCCGGCGGCCTCATCGGGGCCAGCTTCAAGTCGACGGCCTCGGTGCAGGAGCTGGAGTGCGTGGCCGAGTACGAGCGCCTAAGGAAGGAGTACGAGATCTTCCGCGTCAGCAAGAATAACGAGGTGGCCTCCATGGTGAAGAAGGAGGCTAAGCTGGACAGGGAGAACAAGCGGCTGCGCGCCGAGCTGCAGGTAGCGCCCACTGCCCCGCTCACGCAGTGAGGGCACTGAGCTGCTCAGCGGAGGCTGCCAAGGTCTCGTCCCGCTTCCTGGGGAAAGCTGTGGCAGGCAGGGGACGGGTGCGAGGAAAGGCAAGGTGCTGGGCAAATGGTGTCCCAGTGCTCTCTTGCTGAAGCCGTCGGGATGCCGTCAAAGGGCGCGTCTGGGGATGGCTGTGGCAACCCGTGACAGGGAATGGCCTGAAGTTGTGCCAGGGGAGGCTTAGGCAGGATATTAGGAAAAGGTTCCTTACCTAGACGGTCTTGGGCACTGGAACAGCTCCCCAGGGAAGTGGTCACAGCACCAAGCCTGACAGAGTTCAAGAAGTGTTTCGACAATGCTGTCGGGCACATGGTGTGACTCTTGGAGTGTCCTGTGCAGGACCTGGAGTAGGTCTTTGTTCTCTGATTCTTCCTGCCTTACAGTAAGGAGAGATGTAGGGTGCTGAGATAATACTATGGTCAGACTTGAAAAGTAATCTAAGACCTCTTATCGGCAATTAAACCCTGAAAAAAATTAAATGTTTTCAGGCACTTCAGAAAACATACCAGAAAATACTTAGAGAGAAAGAAAGTGCGTTGGAAGCTAAATACCAAGCCATGGAGAGAGCTGCTACTTTTGAACATGATCGAGACAAGGTCAAAAGGCAATTCAAGGTATGGTTTGACTTTTCTATTCCTGGAAAAATGACCAAAAAAGATGAATACCACTTGTTCACATTCCCCAAATGAACCCTTCTCCAATAACTTTCATGACGGCCTCTTCTTCTTAAAGACATCTTAGAGTGTCATAGCTGTAGCTGCCTATTTGCATTAAAATAATCCTACCAGAACTTCTCTATTAGACTAAGAAGAAAAAAATCTGAAATAACTTTATAAATATTAAAAGGAGGATACAGAGTGATATATCATAAACTAAATTTCTGCATTGAATTTGAACACCAGAGTATATTCATATTTCAGAGTGACAAGAAAACACGAGCTGCAAATTGACACATGCTAAAGGAATGTATAAACACAGAGTTCCATTACTTTTGAATAAATTTTATGTATTGCATTTTAAGGTGTAACACCTCTAGCTCACTTTTTTTTAATGTAAGTGTGTATTGGTGCATCTCTTCTGACTGCAAAAATATGATAAGTCAGTTAGACACAGTTTGCACTCTCTGGAGGGATGACTTGAAAGTCCAGGAAGATGTTTCTTTTCCTTTGTGGCAGATGACACTTCTGCCACCCAAAACAGGGCTGTAGATCCTAGTTTTTCACTATTTTGAAGATTCTTAATTTTAGTTGTCTGTAGCTATATGTAGTTCATGTTTGGCAGATATATGAAAAGAGCATTGCTTCTAACCTTATTTAATAAAACGAGAGTTGAAGACGACTTCCTTTCTTTGAATTTAAAACTAGATTTTGTGTTTTCTTTCCCACATGATGGTAATAAGTTACAAACAGGACAGCTGGAGATACTTGATCAATTTCTGTCACAGGAAAGTTAAATTTCTGCAACAATAAAACGTAAATAGAAGATTATATAATTGTAAATAAATACATGGAAGAATAAAAGGGAGCCTTTGACAAAATTTTATATGTGGTGATTTTAGAAGACAATAAAGTTTAAAAGTAGAAAGAGTTGTTTTCATTTTTAATGAACATACCAGTGCAGACTTCTTTCAGAATGGTATGCTGAGGTTTATATGATAAAATTTTTAAAATAGATAATTTTAAACTATGGTCTCGTGCTCATTTCTGATTAATGATGGCTCTGGGTTCACATTTTCATGCCCTTGTCTGGTAAATGAATGCTGGAAACTTACTTTTCCAATTCAAAGTAGATAACAGGATCTCAGGAAAAGATACTGAATTTTAAAGTATTTTCTTTTCCCTTCTTGCTGATAGATTTTTAGAGAAACTAAAGAAAATGAAATTCAGGACTTACTGAGGGCCAAACGAGAGCTAGAAGCAAAACTCCAGAGACTCCAGGCCCAGGGAATCCAAGTGTTTGATCCTGAAGAGTCTGATTCTGATGATAATTGTACAGATGTTACAGGTGAGAATTTCATCCCCAGCACTTTATGTTGGAACATGACTGAAGTCTCCATATAGTGAAGTGGAAGACAGGTATTTATGTTGTTTAAAGAAAAAAAAGAGTTTTATTAATCCAGATGTAAAGCAACTCAAAGTAGTTTGAAGGGTAAAAGCAACATACCTTGCAAAGTTGGTGTAGATTGTGGGAACCTCAGTTTTTGGTGTTACAGATGAATAAATGGAGACAGAGTACTGTCTAAACAGTAGAACATTTTTAAAATTTTTTTCTGTGAGCTGTTCTGAGTTTTCTAGTCTTTTCTGAGGTTTTTTTTTGTTCTAGATCTGAGAGATGATGCTCCAGTGTATCCAAAAATCACACCTAAAACTAGAAGTAGTCTTAGATAGACACTTTGGGTGATGACATTTGCCAGTGTCAGCTGCTGTGTGTTCCAGAGCAGCAGAGTTAGATCTTTAACGAAGAAGTAGGTACAAAACCTTGTATATGCTGTCTGAGGAATTTAATAACATGGAAAGAGTTCAGATGGGTGTGTGAGCAATCTATGTAATAGCAAATATTAGGAAATACCCTCAGCCTTTGGTGTTGTGGATTCTCATTAACTTTGGACAAGCAGCCATTTAGAACTATAGCACACAAAGGTGTGAGGAAATGGGCTGAGGCATGTGACTGTAGGTTTCAGCTGAAGTATTTAGGACTGATAATTTACCTTGTGTAGTGACAATGAAGAGGGTTTTTTTTTTTGTTTGTTTTCTAATTCTTAGCTGCTGGGGCACAGTCTGAATACTGGAATGGAGGAGTGTTGGGAAGTGAGCCATCCATGGGTAGTATGATGCAACTTCAGCAGTCTTTCAGAGGGCCTGAATTTGCTCATAGCTCCATAGATGTCGAAGGACCATTTGCAAATATAAACAGAGGTAAGTAATGGTAATTTATTTCGCTGGGATTGTGCGTGTCTATGGAATTTTTCCAACTATGCTTAAGTAACTCTGTTCCTTCCTAGATACTTTTCTGTCCACTCTTGGGTAATTTAACTAAAGGATTATTTGGAATTCTTTATGAAAATAAAAGTAAATGCAGCTAAGTCATGTTTAATATATGTGATGACTATGGTATGGGCAGCAGTGATTGTAGCAAGCAGCAGTTACCTGTGCTTTGTTGTATGTTCCTTAGGTTGACACTGGAAGATACTGGGTCCTTCTTTCAATAGCTGCTGGTGATCTTTTTTTCCATTTGTATTCAGATTTTCTACTTCCTGAGTGTGAACATAACATTTGTATTAGAATAAATTATACCCTTGTTTTATTCATTGATTTTGCATGGTTTTGACTCTGCCTAGGGGGTCACTTACAGAAATCTGATTGCAGGACCAGGATCTACATGTTGTTATGTAAATCAGGGCTTCATTTATTCTTGTCAATAATTACTGCTTTTGAACTTTGTTTCCCAAGTGGCCTCTTATAAATTGGCTTCTGATACTTAGGTTTCCTTCACTGGCTCTGGTTATCCAGGCTCTGCAATCTCTCCTGCATATAATTGACTTTGCTGGCAGTTTCTCCCTTTTTAGTTCAATCCTTCAGGCTCTGTCTGATTCAGAATCTTGCCTGCGATGTGGGAGGGGTTTTGCCTGTGTTGGCTCCAACTTCATACACTAAGCCTTCCATCAGTCTGTGTGGTCCTGAGAAGAGAACCTATTCCAATCTTGAAAGAATGACCAGCCACAAAATGGAGAGTCTAAGAAAGTTTTAAAACTCATTGCTTCTGTAGGGAATAAACATAAGATGCTACAGAAAGCAATGGATTTTTTTCTCTAGAAGAGGAAGTTCCTGCAATGTTTCGCTGTCATTTATTCACATGGTCTAATTGAAATACATGTAGATCTCAAGGAAAAAAAGTCTTTGGTTATGCATGAATTTATTACTCCTGCATATTGTTACTTATTATACAACTATCAGCTTGATTTCGTGGAAATATTTCATCAATCCTTTTTGAAGGAAATATCATTATGATGATAATATAAATATATTTAACACTTTTATTTTGCCACATTATCAAGTAGTATGACATTATCAAATAATATGAGTTCTCAAAATTTGTAAAATTTTAATGATTGAGTAAAAAACACTACTACTATTTTAAATAAAATATAGTATTTGAGATGTTTAAGAGATGATGGTTTATCTGTTATGCAGTGTAATGATATATGAAGGTCTCTAGGACTTAATTTTGTAGTTTTTTCCATTGGCAGATGACTGGGATGCTGCTGTTGCCAGTTTATTGCAGGTTACTCCTCTGTTTTCCCACTCTCTGTGGAGTAACACAGTAAGATGTTATATTATCAGTACCGATGAGACTCAGCCAGACATGGCCATCTTCATTAGAGTGAGTACCTCTCAAACCTGTGCTCACTTATATGCTGTCTTGTTTCCAATGTGATGCTGATTCAGGAATTTGTTTAATATTTCTTGAAAACCTTAGTCAGTGTCATCTGATTTCAGTGACATCTGAAAGTATTGTCAAGGGATTCAGGGGAACAAACTGCTTGGAGAAAAGAAACTGGGACTTGTTTGGTCGGTCCTTAGTGCTATGCATGTTTAATAATAAAACACTGTTGCTCACATTTGCTTTCAGAACTACTCTCCAAAACTTCAGAGAGTCTGTGAAACAATGGGGTACTTCTTTCAAGTTGTTAATTTTTCAACACAGAATGAAAGGCCTCTTCAGGCTGTAAGAAAATGGGAAATTGAAAAAAGTTCATTAGTCATTTTGCTCCTGCATTTAGCTTTGCCAAGGTGAGTATTTTCCAGGCTGGTGAAACAAATGGCGGCTGGTAATTTATGCAGAGTGGATAGCTTATTAAAATGTATGGGATGTTTTGCTCAGTATGTTTCCTAACCTAGTAACTTCAAAGTGATGCTCCAAACTTTAGTTTGCTAGTGCAGACACTTAAAAGAATGTATCAGCTTTGTACCATTTTCTTTTTCTTGTAGCTACAAATTCTATTAAGATACAGCTTCAGTGATGTCTTAATAACCTACAGAAATGTTTTGCTTTCCAAGAGCAGCTCTGTTTTGTGCATGTGGCTGTCTTAGGAATTCAAGATGGCTGATGTGAATGCCCTCAGTGTTTTTCATTTGCTTATCTAGACTTACACCTGTCTGTAGTATTTGGGGTTTATTCTATCACCTATTAGTTCCTGGTTTTGGCTGTCTTTCAGACTAATTTCATGGCTCTCCTGTGTCTTACCTTATGCGAGCTTTTGACAGCTTTGATTTACTGAAGTCATGATGTTTCATGACAAATGGTGATGGAATGTGGTCTGTTCAGTGAGTAATTTCATAACCTCCTAGAAGAAGAAGCATGGTTCACTATGGAAAACACAGCAAAGGAGGGATATTTTTTGGATTGTGTTAAGAATGTTACAGTTATACGTTATATGCCGTTGCCAAATAACCCAGTTTTATGTATGTGGAGCACAAATGTGTAAGAACAAAATATGCAGGGAAAGGAAACACCTAAAGTATTAGTTTAGAGAATTTCTCTTAGAAAAACTCTGATGAAAATTGTAGTAAGATGTGTAAAGATGGTAACATATGAGCAATCTTCTCTGCTCTTGTCAGCATCCCCAAGTAGTATAGTTCCTTCTGTGGGACGACAACAGATACCCGTGGATATCATTCACATATATAAATGCAAAGTGCTTTTGAATTTGGAGGTGTCACATTCTCCTTTTAAAATACTATAAATTTAAAGGCTTTCCCCTAAGACATCTGACAAATACTAAATGATTTTTCCTAAAAAATCAGAGATAGAACAGAACCTTCAGATAACTGATAGCAAAGCATATATATGATGCTTATTACAGTAATTTCACACTGATAAGCCGCACCTATTTCACTGAAGAATCGAGCCGATCCCGGAAGTGCAGCCAATCACCAGGTGTGGCTTATTTATGGACAAATTCCGGTGAAATGCCAACCTGGAAGTGCAAGCCAGCTGGGCGGAGAGCTGCAGCCGGGCAGGTGGGGGGCAGGTGGGGAGTGGGCTTCGCGGGGCGAGCAGGTGGCAGGCCCACCGCCGCTACCGAGCGGGGTGAGCGGGGCCGCCGGCAAGCGTAGCAGGTGGGTGGGCGTCGGGGCTGCTGGCGAGTGGGGCGGCTGGTGAGCGGAGCGGGTGAGTGGGGCGGTGGGGCCACTGGGGAGCAGGCGCCTGGGGCTGTGTTTAAAGGCTTCGCTGGTCTGTGAAAACTGTTTGCAAATTGAGCAACTGACAGCAAACCCTGCGATCACGCGTTTCTGTTACTAACTCGTTACTTTGTTGCACATGGATCCTCACTTTTTAAAAAAAAAAAAAGTGTGGCTTATCACCCGGTGCGGCTTATTTATAGACAAATTCCGTGGTCTTCCCGGCTACCTGGAAGTGTGGCTTATAACCAGGTGCGGCTTATGAGTGTGAAATTACTGTAATTGTTTCTGGAGCCATGTTCTTTCCGTGCAAGGCAACTACCTTTCACTCTTCATGTTGGTATGATGGGAAAAATAGCTTTAAATTTGCAAATCAATAATCATAAAAATCAATAAATGGATTTACTGATTTTGATACAAGTAGCATAAATCTCTCTCTTAGATTTTCTTGCTTCAGAATTTTTCTCAAATTCTCTGTTGAAGTATTTGATTGCTTTTTGCTATAAGTAGATATGAATTTTGAATTAGATTTTGCAGTGAAACCTGTCTTCGAAGCTTGCGTTGATTGAACTGTTTACTACAGCAGTGTAATATAGCACAAGAATGCTGATTTCCAATCTAGTTGTTTGTTGGAGGACTGTGAAGAAGCCTTCTTGAGAAATCCAGAAGAAAAGCCCCGGTTAATTTACCACAGAAGGGAGGATGGCAGAGTCAGTTCAGTCGCAGTGCAACAGTTAATTGAGCAAATTTCTTGCACGAACAAAGCAAAGGTATGGCATTTAAAAATTGCTATAAGCAACACTGCATGCTAATAGTCCCAGATTTTAGAAAAAATTGCATTGCATTCATTGCTCCTGCTGCTCATTCTGTGAGCAGATTGATGAAGCTGAAATGTATGAATGTTATGAAATTTTCATTAGCAGGGAAAAAAAAAAGTCCACTGCATCTTCACTGAAAAAAAAGGCTACGCTATAAGGTTAGAATTTCTTAGCTGTGTTTAGGCTTTTAAATGGCAATGTTGTTTATCTGAGGTCCCTTGCAGCCACTGAAGGGAATGAAATGTACCTCTAGAGAGATCCCTGCTGCCTAGAAATCAATCAGACACAATGGTTGGGAACAGCTGAAACTAGATGCCCAACTTCTAAAGTTCTTAGGCAAAATGAATCTTACCTAAGGAAGTTCTAGAATGTTTTTGTTGGAAGTCTTAAATACAGTTCTCAGTTGGATTCAGAGTTGTGTCATGCTTTGCTATTTACTTTTTCAGATGATTGACCATGCTGGAGGTGTGGAGGAAGGAGCATATGAAATCTATAAGTGTGTGGAAAAAATAATTAAACAGGTAAAGTATGTGATGCATTTTAGCTTTTTATGTCTAAGATGATTTATGATCTTAAATGATGTCGGTGTGATTACTATGTGGTACTTAGACATGACTCAAAGTATCTCTCTGTTTTATCATTATTATCTGGCAAGGAAAGGTGCAAGTGGGAAATAAAACCCCAAATTGAGCAGCATTTTTATGTACAAAAGCGCAGGTCCATAGGAGAGGGTTCTATTTATGGGCCTAAATTACCTTTTAATTTCTTTTTATCCATATCACAGATCTGTCCTCTCCTTAATCTTATGGTGAGTTGTTTCCACTACGAGATATATAAAATCAATGTCTTGAGACCTGTGCATTCAGAGTTAACTTAGTTTCATTTAATTGCTTATTTATTTATGTTCTCTGCCACCCTACAAGGAAATGAGCATATTGATGTTAGTAGAGCCACACTCATATTGAGACTAACAGCAAGTGTGCTTGCACTATAGATGCAGTTTTCTCCATGTTGTTTCTTTTGACTTAGGATATATTGGGGTGTGAAATGACAGACCTAGAAGGCAAGGATTTCGATAATAAGGAAGACTCCACTGCTCCTGAAGAAGAAGTTTTTGGTGATGTATTGTGGGATGCACACGATGAGCAAGAACAGATGGAAGCTTTTCAGCATGCCTCTAATTCAACATGTGAGCTGGGATTTGAGAAAGTGAGTACATTATAAAAGGTACATAGATGAAGAGAAAGTCATCACTCACTTCCATCTCTTTCTGGGCAAGATGCATTTCTACAGAAGAAGCTGTGTCTGAGAGGATCCTTTCTATCACTCCTTACACTGGAAGAAGCCATATGTCTGATATAGATGGCATATGGGAGAGAGGTCAGTTGATGTGTTGTTGAATGACATTGATGAAGAAGTAGTTGTTGTGCCTGCACTGGAGAAATGCACTATAACAGTGTGCCAGAAGCCAAGCATCCTCTTAGAGGTTGGTCATCAATAGAAAACACTCTGAGTATCTATCTTCTTCTACATTTTATTTCTCTTTTATTTTTCCCCAAGGAAATCCAGTCTCTTTCTTGACACCTGGAGTTAGGTCTTTAGGAGATTTAAAGATTTCATCTCATCATGCAGCTATAAAAGATGAACAAAGGGAACTTTATAGTGGAAAGCTGCTAAATAGCTCAATACTTACTCATTACTGGAAATGTTTTTTTTACAATATTTCAAGTTGTGAGTATCAGGAACAGTTATATAGTGGGAAGATACAGTGACTGTAGGAAGATAAGCATTAAAGTCATCACAGAATGTGGTGCAATACTTCATTTGGGTAATATAACATACACTGCAGTGTCTGTTACCGTGTTTAAATTCTTAGTACCCCTGTTTTACTAGCACAATATATTCTTTTTCTCCACCACTCCTATATTGGTAATGGTTTGGAGGCTTGTACCATCTCTACTGCATTCTAGAAAAATAGAATAATAGAACATTAAAGAAAAAATACCAATGTGTATCTAAATGCACCTCTTTTTTGAAGACAAAATATTTCTTCAAGCAGGTGAAGAGAATTTTGCTTTGGTTTATTTTGTCATCTGCTGCAACATTTTTGGACATTCATATGCTGAAAGAAAGCCTGCCTTTGTATGCTCAAAATAGTCATTCATGGCAGATGCCAGCCTTTCCTTGCAACCATATCCAGTGCAGTGGAGTAGTTTGGGGAAAGAAGGGGCAAGGAAGCTTGAACAAACACAGAATGCTTTACTGTAATAATGCTAATTCAGTTTATTAGCTCTGAAGATTCCATTCTAAACAGAGTTTTGAAGAAAGTGTTAATTAGTTTTACACTTTCTAAAAAAGAGATAATAAGTTCTGTGATTTAAGTGTTTCCTTGCAACATCTATTTATACTTGTATTGTGTTGCATTTCAGTAGTTACTCCTTTACTATAATGAATTGGTACATGCATTTTGAATCTAGATGGTTTTAACTGGAATATTTATAAAGATTGCTTCTTTTTTATAGTATTTTGAACGTCTGAATGACCTAGTAGCAGCACCAGCACCAATTCCACCATTGCTTGTATCAGGAGGACCAGGCTCTGGGAAATCTCTCCTTCTGTCAAAATGGTAGTTTATTTTTTTTTTTTCTAATATATATGAATCAAATTTAAGAAAAAAGTTTCCATTATATTTCAAGCATTGTGTCAGTAATAAGAGGCAAAATGGGGGCATTTACAAAGTGCTGAAGTTATTGAACCATCCTGGAAAGATTTGTGATATTTGAGTAGCTGATTTCATCTACCTTTAACAGTTCCCTGACTCCATCTGCAACACCTTACGATAAGGCATCACTTACATATCTGTCTTTGCACAGCATTGCAATGTGGTTTTGATTGCTCAATAATGCTGCCCTTCTCTGATACACAAGAAGGGTCTGAAATGAAGAAAGAATCCTCATAATTTATCATAGGCCATAGAATTTTATGGTCACTTGTATGCTATGAAAAAATTTGCTGTCATAAAAATAAATTGATGGTGTCACTGCTTTTTGCATGCTTAGTGGCACATGACTATTCAGTGCCAGGAAGAGTACAGCAATTTCATGCATATAAGGTGCACCCTTTTGACTAACATTTTGATCGAAACCCGGAGGTGCACCTTATATATGGACAGAGTTCAGAAATTTGCCAACCCAGAAGTGTGAGCCGTGAGTGCCAGTGGCCAGGCCACGTGGGGACAGCGCTGGCGGCTGGGCTGCGTGCTGTGAGAGCAGCAGCAGCCAGCGCTGGGGGCGGGAGGGAGTGCCAGGGCCCGCGGCATGGGGAGGGCGCCTGGGGCTGCATTTAAAGGCTATGCTGATTTGTGAAAACTGTTTGCAAATTGAGCACCTGACAGTAAACCCCATGATTCGTTACTAATTCATTACTTTGTTGTGCAAAGATCCTTGCTGCAAAAAAAAAGTGCTCCTAATAGGCCGGTGTGCCTTATATGTGGACAAAATACAGAAAATTGCTGACAGCCCGGAAGTGTGCCTTATACTCCGGTGCGCCTTATAGGCGCAAAATTACTGTACTTACTAATTGCTATCAGTAATGGTGAGAGCACAAATGGAATCTGTCATTAAAAGTTCAGTTATAGTCCAGGAAATGTGTATCCTGTTTTGTAACATAAACATGGAACACATCTAGCTATGATACCCTATCTCCTTTGGCAAAACTGGTGCTTTTTGTTTAAGATCTACTTGCAAAATTACAATCTGTTGAGTCTTTTTTTTTCTTCTTTTCTTTCATCAGGATTCAATTACAGCAGAAGCATTCACCAAACACTCTAATTCTTTATCACTTTGTTGGGAGGCCCATGTCTACTAGTTCAGAATCTGCATTGATAATTAAGCGCCTTACTCTAAAGGTAATGCTGTATTACATGCCCTGCATTGCATCTTTCTTTGTGTGTCTGTCTGTGTGTGCATGCAAAGATAGCATTTCTATAAATTTTTTAGCATCAGTGAAAAGTAATACAAATATAGTAGAAAAATACTTAGGTTCATATTGGTCAGGGCTCTGTGCAACCTGGTCTGGTTGAAGATGTCCCTGCTCATTGCAGGCAGTTTGACTATGTGGCCTTTAAAGTTCCTTCCAATCCAAACTCTTCTGTGAGTTTATGAAATGTAAGCCACTATAGAATGAGGGGAATCTGATCCTATAAATTTAATGTAGCTCAATTAAATAGTATTTCTGGGATGTTCATAATAGATCAGCATTAGCAGTTATGTTTCCAGTGACCTATATTGATGACTTATAAAACCCTTTAAATTCCTTCCAAAATTCCCTGCCATCTGGCCAATGAGAGAGGCAGGTGGTACCTCTTGTGTCTGTGTGCTTAGAAACCTGTGGCAGTATTGGTCACTTGGCACCATCTCGTTTCTAGACTAGGCTCTCTTCTATATTAATTTATTTTTAATTGGGCACTAAATATGTGGGGAATAGGAGATCATTTTTCTGTCAGGGTCTGAACTTGCTTTTTCCATCACAGAGCGGCACTAAGGGCCTTACAGTACTAAACTTCTGTGAAACTTCAAGTCCTTTAAGTCTCCATATTTCTTGTCTGTTGTGTAAATCTCTAGAATTTACACAGCGACTTCAAGAAATATTCTTTGTTCTGCATATGCCAACTTTCTGCATATACTAGAAGGAAAGAACTCTGTGTGAACCTGACTAGAAAAATTGCCCCCAAATCACATGGAGGTTTTTTGGGGAGGAGGGTGAGGTAGCAGGAGCAGGAGTGGTTTTTTTTTTTCTGTTTTGTGTTTATAGGACTTCTTTGAACTATTCTAGCTGATTTTTAAGATAGAATTTCTTGTACACGTTTATAATTCTGCAGCTTATGCAACACTCTTGGTTAGTATCACCTCTGACTTTTGATCCAGCAAAACTTCTGGAAGAGTTTCCCCGTTGGCTGGAAAAACTTTCTGCACGCCATCAAGGCAGCATTATTATAATTATTGACTCTATTGACCAGATACAGGTATGTTTTCAAAATCTTTGCCATTTGTCAATCTAAGACGAATCTTGACTATTGGAAGAGGTTCAGCCATAGCTATAAAACCAAAACATTAGTGTTTGCTTTGCTCTGAAGAGAAGACACAGATAATAGTTTTTTTAAAAGTGCATTTGACTTATTTTTGTAGATAAATTTTTTTGTGGTTGTTTCAGTTTTTTTCTTGCTATATTTTTTACACCTTAATTTTTGAGCAGTCTGGTTACATTACTTATCCAAAGATTCAGGGCTATGAGCTGACTTATTGGGCGTGTAAATAGGCTGTTTTTTATGAGGTGAACATTTCAACAATAGTATTCTATCTGCTTCATTTAGTGTACAGTTGTGCTGATACATATAAATGGGTCATTTAGTACTGTCTAGAGGACCAGATCATGAAAGATTTTAAAGGACATTGGAGAATTTCAGACTCCTTTCATTGAGTTGCACAGTTAATGAAACACAACAATTTCTGGCATTGTTTTGAACAACCTCTGTGTTAAGAAAATGAAATTTGTTTTTAAGCAAGCTGAGAAGCATATGAAGTGGTTGATAGATCCACTGCCAGTGAACGTGAGAGTGATTGTATCAGTGAATGTAGAAACATGTCCGCAGGCGTGGAGGTATGTTATATTTCTGTGATGTGTCAAAGTATCCTGGCTTAGAATTATTATTTTAAATTGCAGTTACTCACTGAAGAGCAGACAAATTTGTCGTCAAGATGTGGAGATTTAATAGAGTAAGATTTTGCAACGTATGAGGGAAATGAAAGCTTCTCTGTTGTAGCTGCAATGACAGATTTTAGCTGTTGGAAAACCAGATTCTTGTTTTACTGTGATGGATCTATCCACATAACTGTATGAAAGATGATATTAAATGCAGTCAGATGCACATCAAGAACTGCAGTACCATGATGTAGATTCAGGATAAGGCTAAAAGTGGAAATTTTACTTCACATCACTAGAATTTCATAGTAGCAGGGAACAGCTTCAATTACTGCTTTGATATAAATCTTAAAAAAGCCCTGGAACTCTGATGTCTTTTTTTTTTTTCCTTTTGTGTGCTATTTAATAAGGTTCAAATATGACTTTGTTCTCTTTTACCAAAGGTTGTGGCCCACTCTCCATCTTGATCCACTGAATTCCAAAGATGTTAAATCTCTCATTAGTGCAGAATGTAACTCTGCAAACATTAAATTGACTAAAGAGCAGGTATGTCTGTTGCAGTTTTTCTAAAATATCTTACTCTAGTATAACTTTTAATGAAAACACGGAAAGATGAAATAAGTCCGGCTACCAAAATAAAGAATTATATTTAGCTAACTAAATACAATTGCTCAAGATAGCATGAAGTTTGAGTATTTTTACCCCAGTCTCAGCACTGAAACACAGATGGAACAACATAAATTTTTAACAGAAAAACTGTGCAGTTGCACATACTGCTGTAAATGTGTTATTCTATTTTAGAATACCAGAAGGTTTAATTATGTTTTAATTAATTATTGTTGCATAATACTGTAACAATGATTGACAGAGTGGGAAAACCAGTATTTTACCTTCTCCCTTGAGATTGATTATGTTAGATAGCCTTCATGTTGAGATACAATGTTAGATCCTAACTCTTCATCTTAAATTCAAATGGGAATTTTCACTCATATGCTCCTATAGCTGGAAATGTGTGCAGTGTTTTGTGCACTACTTATCATGTTACGGTCTTCAGATGTTACAGATAGAATATTTAGAACTTCTGTTTTCTTATCAAACAGTGAATGTCTAATTTGTATGGTTAGTTTCATCTCAGTTCACAGATTTTTTTTTTAAATGTAGGAGAAGAAGCTTGAGAGACATTGTCGTTCTGCCACAACTTGCAATGCTTTGTATGTCACTCTCTTGAGCAAAACCATTACTTGGTAAGTTGGGGTGGTTTGGAAACTACTGTGGTCATCACTGGATTAGAAGACTTCAAGTAGGTTAGCATTTTGAAATACTTTCATTTAACACAGAATGAATCTTGTTAAGAAAACACGATGGAGAAGTTTAACCCTTCACTGACTGAATGCAATAAGAACAGAAATCAGAGGGTGTACAGTCACCAATTTGATACCAAGTGAATCCAAATAGTTGTATCAATTTGTTTTAAGATCTTCCATTTGTATTTTATTTTAATTTCTTCTTCTTTGTGGGTATATCAGTTGCTTCACTGTTTTTTTAGAGGTATTTGGAGAATGTTGGTATTGTGTTGTTAAACAGTTAAATTCAGGTGTGTTGTATTTACTTATGTACCAGAGAGTTTGCCCCATAGATTTTTAAGGCTACAGGGAAGTTCAGCAACTGTATAGTTTAACATCCTGCATATGGTTCTTAGCCTTGTAATTCCTGCTGTGGAGAAAATTAATCTTCCCTGTTGTGCAAGAGAGTACCTAATAAGTGCATTGGCTTCTTATTAACCTAGACTTCATCTTGTTGAGAAAGATGCATTTCTAGTTAAGAGACTCCCAGAAGATGATACACTAATTGGTAATTTACTCTGGGTGACTGATTTCATTATTTTTGTTCATGTTTTATGTTCTAGAAGACTTAATTGTTCCTGAAAATATGCTTTGAAAATTCATTAAATGAAATAGCAGCATGTGGTATTATCTTTCTCCATCCTGGTGTTCTTACTTGTACTCCTACTGGAGAAAAAAACACTGCAGCTTAGGGTTTTTAATAAAACTGTTGGAGCTAGTTAAAAAAATCAGGCAATATGACAGAAATTGGCTTGGAAGAACTTGCTTCTTCTTTGTTTGAATCTCACCAGATGCTGTGTACATTTTGAACCCAGTAAGAACCCAGAGAATATTTAAGACAGAACTCTTCTGTAGTTTCAAATCAATCTTACTCAGCCAAATTTAATATGCTAAATCTTACCCATTTTGTACCTCTGCTCAGCGTTGGAAATACAGGAAATATTGATGAGATTCTTCAGCAGTGTTGCCAGTGTCAAGACACAGTGTCTTTGTACAGGCTTGTTTTGAAATCAATTCAGGAATCATTGCAGAGTGATAAAGAGAAAGGTCTTTTGAGAGAGGTAAGAGAATGCATCACTATTTCTACAGGTAATGAATACTCTTCCCTTAAAAATAAGTATAAATTCATATTAATATTTATATTAATATTCTTAATATTTATGATTCAGAGATTATTGTGTATTATTAGTATAGAAGGGACAATTTAATTTATGTAATTACATCTGTTTCATAACTATAGAATGTATGACTGCTTTGTGTTAAGTATCAACTGAGCTGTTGTCTCAGAGAATAAAGCAGGGCTTTTTTACTCTGATGTGATATAGAATTAGCACTTCCTTGCTGCCCACTACCATGATCTTGTTATTAACTACATTGAGCATAGTAAATGCAATCAAAACATGGTGTCTTGTAAATACAGGCATTGCTTATTACATTTCTGACTCCTCTTCCTATCTTTGCAGAATTTCCCTCTTGTGCAAAACATTTTTTTAATCAGGACACAATACTCCTACTTGCTGCTTCTTTGGTTCTGGGAGCACAGAGACCCACAGCATATTTTACTTAGATGGAAGTTCCTCATGATGATGGTGTTACTCTCTTCCAGTGTTTTAGAGAAAAGTCTGAGGAGCCATTTGTTTGTCTCGCAGTGTCCCATTTTGTGCTTTATCTATTAGAATATTCAACCATTAACAATGAGGTCTCTTCTTTGAGATGAGAGAAGGGGCTGCATAGGCAGGGTGCATTCCTTTGGCTATAAAGTTGTCACTGTGATAAACATATTTTTCTTGATATTTCAGTGTAACTAAGCTCTCCATGAAATACTGTGTGAAAAAAACTGCGTGAAATCTTGTTTTTTGCTTCATGCAGATACTGTGTATCATTGGTGTCAGCCACAATGGGGTGAGTGAGTCAGAGCTGATGGAGCTTTATCCTGAGCTAACTTCTGCAGTGCTGGCCTCACTCCTTCACAGCCTGCACAAAATGTGTCTGCTGACATATGGCTGTGGTTTGCTGAAGTTCCAGCACCTCCAGGTAAAGTTTGTAATTCTAAACATTTGCAAGTGAGAATCCAACTCCTGACTCCAGCCCTTGCTTTTTAGATAAGTGCTGCTAGTTAGGTATGCCTTGAAATGTTTGCTCATCCATTCTTCTTAACGTCTGGTCTGATTTAGAAATACCTTGAAAACTACCAGAGCTGGAATAGACCAATATTGCTGAAAATCTGGCCTTTGAAACCTTCATACATTTCTAATCTATTAATTGTTAACTCCATGTATCCTATAAAACATTGGCTTCCCAAAAAAACCAAGAGTAATTGAAAGAGAAAGGATTATTGCCTGAATAACCAGAGCTGTGGTCTAATGTAATTTGTTTGTAGTGCCTTTGTCATTGTAAGATTTTCAGTTTTACAATGTGAGATGTGTTTCATTACCCTGTGCATCATCAACACTTAAACAAACTAAATGCATTTCTCTTTCAGGCTTGGGAGATGGTAAAACTAGAGTATATGGAAGGAGGTGAAAATGTTATTTCTGCCTATAGACAAAAACTAGTGGAATATTTCACCATGCAGTTAAGGTAGGCCAGATTTCTTCAAGAAGTGCTAAATTGCGAGTTTCATGCTTCATAGATATTTTTGTTTCCTTCATATACCTTCTTTGAGTTAATAAATTATTATGGCAAAATAACTATGCAAAATTGTCAGTTTAGAAGTTTATTTACTGATATGTTGCTTTGTAATCTTTGAAAAGAATGAGATCTGCGAAAGGGAATGGGGTATGATATAGTGGTCGTGGGGAAATGTAGAGCATGAATTGATACCATATCAGTTATTTTTTGGTCTCCAAACCCCATGGATGTTTAACTCCAGTAAGTGCAAGGAAATTTGAGTTTGCTTGGGACTTGAAGCAGAAAACCACTTGTGTTCAGTAAGCAATTAGCACATAGGTAAGAGGAGGTCCAGTAGGACAGCTGAACATCTGCAAGTTCATATCCAGCTTGAAAACTGATACACATTTACATCCTGAGTTAGTGTGTCCCAGCTGTGGGCTGCTGTTTATTGCTCCTCCAAGTATCCACTGTTGGGTAGCAGGAAGCCAAGAGGGCCACAGTGTGCCAGACAAAGGAGGCACAAAGGGACAGTGTGCTGCAGGGCTGCAGTCCTTCTGGCCGGCACAGATTAGCCCATATGGGATGGAGAAGCAGCTTCCTGTGGAGTGACTGGGAGGTCCAGTGCCTTCTGAGGTGAAATTAAAATGATCATATAAGAAAATGGAGTACGATAGGTCTTACAGTAATCTATCCGTTCAGACATTCAGGTATGGAAGTTGTATGCTTGCCTGGTTTTCACACCAGATTGACAAGATGTTAGGCCTGTCAGAGTTTAAATTTTGATTTTTTTTCTTTCAATAGTCAAGACCGAGTGACTTGGAGAAGTGCAGATGAACTTCCCTGGCTCTTCCAACAGCAGGGTGATAAGCAAAAGCTACACAAGTGTCTTTTGAATCTCTTTGTGTCCCAAAATCTTTACAAAAGGTACAAAGGTAGCAACTGCTTTGGCCATTATAAATATTTCATAGTAATTTTTTGGCAATATAAATTTAAAAAATGACAGATTCAAATACTTATATAGTAGAGGCTGAAGTGCTCAGTGCTGTTTCCGTATAAATAATGTATTTTTTCTATTCTTACACCCTGGGGGGTGGTAAAGGAATACATATTGCTGTTGGATAGTGTTAGTCTCCATGGATTGTCTCTGTACATGCTGTAACATAACAACAACATTTGTGCATGCAGGCCTTTTTTCCTTAGCTAGCATCAGTCTGAATAGAGGGGTATCAGAGATAAGATTCTTTTCCTTGTTAAAACAGGGGACATTTTGCAGAATTGCTGAGTTACTGGCAGCTGGTTGGGAAAGATAAGAGCTCTATGGCAGCTGAGTATTTTGACTCTCTGAAAGAATATGAAAAAAGCAGTGAGGGAGAGGAAAGTATGATCTGCCTGGCTGATCTTTATGAGACCCTGGGACGGTTTCTTAAGGACCTAGGTCTTCTCAGTCAGGTAAGTACATTTAGAGATTGTTGTAAGAGCAAAGAGGCAAAGGAAGCAGAGCTCAGTGTGTGCTTTCTATGGCAGTAGTTAAGTTACTGCAGCATAGAGGATGCTGCCTCTGCCCTCACGCTCTGGACTTGGCTGTTACAGGCTGTAGCTCCTCTGCAGCGCTCTCTGGAGATTCGAGAGACTGCGCTGGATCCAGACCACCCGAGGGTGGCACAGTCACTGCACCAGCTGGCAGGAGTGTACGTTCAGTGGAAGAAGTTTGGGAATGCTGAACAGCTGTATAAACAGGCGCTGGAAATCTCTGAAAACGCCTATGGAGCTGAGCACCCTCGGGTGGCCCGCGAACTTGACGCACTTGCAACCTTGTACCAAAAGCAGAACAAGTAAGCTGAATTACACTGCTGGTTTTGTTTTGTGTGGAGGTAGTACAAAAAAAAATTAAAAACAACAACAGAAGTTTTATTCCTGAAGCCAGAATTTTTCTTTGGTTCTTTTTTTTGCGTTTCAACTTTTTTGCTTAATTTAATAAAAACTTGTAGAGATAAAGGAGAAACATTGTCTGTCCCTAATAATTTTGTAAATTTTATATTTGAAAAAAAAGTGGGATTATTCTCAAGATTCCTAAATTTTCAAATCTGTACACTTAAGTAATTTAGAATCTTTTCAGCATACTTACTGATGCTACATTTTACATTATTCTCACACTACAAATAACTACTTTCAGATATGAACAAGCTGAGCAACTGAGGAAAAAGTCCTTCAAAATTCGCCAAAAAGCAGCAAGGCAGAGAGGCAGTCTGGTAAGGAAGTGCTTGATATTTAAAAAGAGGTGCAGAGCATGTTGCAGCTCTGCTGAACAGGTGATAAATTGTGTCTGCAGAGCTGACAGTGCTCCAGGGCTTTTGATAATTGTGGGCATAGGTAGTGAATTACCTTAGCAGCAGCTTTGGTAACTGCCCTTTCAACTCTGCTGGAAGTGGTGATGTGTGAGTACAACTGGAATGGACTAGAGAGAAGTGGAGAAGAAAGCAGTGGATATATACGTTTCAGAGGTGTGGAATTACACCTGATACAACTGTGTGTCAAAGTGGCAATGGAAACAGATGTTCTCCAGAATAGCTGAGCCATTTATCAGACTAGTGAATGCAGTGCTTATTGCAGAGAAAAATCCCAGTAAAAATATTAGGTGACATACAGAGTTTTTTTCCCGTTTTCTTCTTCTGTATTGTTTTTCAGCTACAGTGTTTCCCTTGTTATTTTTGAGCTAAGGGTTTGTCATGTAATGCCTGTACTGTAACAGTCTAGCTAATAGCTCCAGAGCTCAAGTTGTAGCTCTAATGGAAGTAGTAAAAACCAATAAACATGTTGCTATTTCCACAGTGATTAAATAAGAATGAATTTAGTTCATGAAGATTTGGTCTATTTCTGTAATGAGTTCTGCAAAAATATTTTTATCAAGACACAAAGATCAAAAATAGGCAGAGTGTGTAAAAACAGCTGCACTTTTTATTTTACA
>VRYO01002734.1:44134539-44145526 GCA_009812075.1 Sialia sialis | reverse complement strand
TGGATTCTTCAGTGAAAAAGGTGCGGCTTATATTCGTGAAATTACTGTACTTCAATTTTACAATATAATGCTCCACACTCAAAATGCACCCAAAATCTCTCTCATGAGTTTCAGAAATTATTTTTCTGTGTATAATATAATTTGATGTCAGCTGTGGGGGAAACTGATTTTGTATTTTGCAACCATTCCTTAGAAATTAAACATTTTTTAAACTAATTATTACTCTAACAGGTATTAATTCAGCTGCCCTAACCATGGTATTGCTGTGTCTTTACATTTTAGTGGGATACTACTACTACCATTACTAGCTAGCTCCGTGGTGACTGCATCCCATTGTGGCAAAGATTTTTATAGAGCCCAACTTGCAAATACTTGTATTACACTGCTAAGGCTGAAATAATTACCAAGTTCTGGATCAGATGCCCACAGCAGTTAAAATATTTGAAACTGATTCTTACAGTTCTACAGGCTACTGGCATTCCAGGATGCAAACATTTACAGATCAGTTTAACACGTGACCATTTAAAAAGTTATAGACTGTACTGATGTCATTTACAGGACAAATACAACAGGTGAGCTACTCCAGTTAAGGTATTTGCAAAACTAAAAATTTATAGCATCTAATTTTAGAAGACCTTCTATGCAAACTCAGACATATTCCTTAATATAACCCATGTGGTTAGAAGGGATCAGAATTACAGCTAAACTTTCAGTAACCAACAAAAACATAATATTTAGACTTCTGAAAGGTACACAAAATCTGTGTTTTTCCAATTATGTTGCTCATAATTTTGTCATGAAAAGCATCTGCCAAACAAAACAGTGGCATGCTGATATGCATGCTAATGTAATATTAACAAAAGACTTCACTTTCTTAGAGTATTCACAAAACAGGCAGCTATTTAAGGAAAGGCAGTAGTAAGACACTGATAAAGAAAATTCCCTCCCAGGGATATTTAAGGCAGATGAAAAGGCTTAGATGTTCTCATTACTCAGAAAAAGTAGCTACAGCAAGACTTTAGACCAGTGAATGACAACCAAGTACAAGTGCCTGGAAAATCAGAGCAGCAACATGAAAGGCATTATCATTTGCCCTTCACCTACTCAGTCCACTCCAGCAGATTTTATCTTTCCCTTAGCCTGTTCTATGTGCTATTCCCATCACATGATAGGGTATATAATGTGCTGTGCCTGCTTTTTCAGTTTATCGCGGTGCTTTTATTTGCCACTGAATATCTGGCCACTAGCAATGCTGAGAAACTAAAATTTACAGTAGTACAACTCTGTCAGTAAAGACATAATGAGAAAACAGAATATAAACCATGTAAGTCTGTGTCCTTCATGCCCCTGTAACAGTTGTTTCATCAGAAAAGTAAAGGTGAGCTTCAATGGAGGTAAAAAAAAAGAAAAAAGTAAGAAGTCTGATCTTCTAAAAAGCCAAAGTCCATTCAAACTCATGAAAGTTGTTTTTCTACATGTTTCTCATTTTGGCCATGAGTTCTTCTAGGCTTTCTTCAGATTCTGCTACTGTCTCCCCAGTTATTAAATTCTCTTCCTGTTAGGAACAGGAAGAAAAAGTTGTCAATAAAAAAGTAAACAAAAAACCCCCACAGATCAGCTTTATTGCTGTTACACCACACCATTTTCCCAAAACTCAGTTGTGAGATTAGGCCTAAGTGATTATAAGCTTCAATTGTAAACTATTTTGATTAGTAGTTAGAATGTTCTTACTGCAATACGTTCAGACTCCCCAGGTACATTCACTGCTCTTTGACTACATACGGCTTTTACAAGGTATGTATGGTAAAAATTACTTAGTCACCAAAATATCAACTGAGAAATTCACCTTTGCTGTCCTTCCCCCTGCCCCCAAATGCATTCATTCCTATCATCTCAGCAGTAAATTCACATTAGCATCCACTCTTAAAGAAGTATCTTTCCTAGGAACACAAAACTGGACCATGAAAAGGAATAATCAAATGAACTGAGGTCAATTTTCACTGGAATTGTCCAAGAAGAAATTCTGGTTTAGGTTTAAAGGGTAACCAAACCGGCTGGTATTATAAATTTAATCTACAATGTGTATTTCAAAATTTCATAAAGAATAAATACATTACCTTGTCTGGGATAGTATATGCTACACTAATTCCCTCAGGAAGCTCAGGTACTGGGCCAGATGCAGCCTTCAGCTCATCTTCTGAAATTTCTGATACTAATTCAATGCCTTTGCATTAAAAGGAAAGAAGAACTCCGTTAAAAGTTAGAAGAAAAAGTTCTTCAGTCACCAAGTTATCACAGTAAGAGGAAAACTGCAGCTGCTTTCCCAATACAGAATAAAATTAAAGCAGAAACACTTTGGATTTCAATAACTTCATTCCATTATAAATACAAAATATTTTCACTTTAAAATATATGAAATAATTCTATATAGGCAACTTAGGAACCAGAATGGCATCTCTAACTTGTCCTTAGCATCTAAACTTTACCGTAAAGACACTTCTCCCAGTTGTAAGATAAGATTATTTTCTACAGCATATAATAAATAGAAAATATATCTCCATTCTTAGAACAGTTTTATAAAACACATTTACTATTTTTTAAGATAATTCCTTCTTATTTTAAACCCTCAGAGGAACATAAAACTCCATGGGATGCATAAGCACAGTAGTTATGGAACTGAAAACTGCTCTTTAGTATATTTAAAAGAAATATGCAGTTACTTCTGAGAATTTTTTTATTCAAGCAGCAGTTACATTTTGAGCCTAAAACTTGCACATTGCACTAAAAATGTATCACCAAGTTGTGCTAAAATTACTTTCAAAACCTGTGAAAAGCCAACAGTAATTACACAGCGTAAGTTACAAAAAGTAGGAATTAAAAGAATTCTATGTACCCTAAACTGTGCTCACCCAAATGGAATCTCAGTATTGGGAGCATCATTTAGTCTTCAGTTGATGACTTACCCCAGTCATTGTCTTCGTGTACTATTTCTTCTTCCTTTTCAAGTACTACTTCTTTTGGTCTTGCAGCTTCTTTTTTCTGGAGGGAAAATGCAAAAGAATAAACCCCTCAATGACCAAAATTTACCAGTCCAATTTCCAAGAACAGCAAAGAAGTTCAAGCCTAATATTCACATTTCTTTCAATATGTAAGATAAGAAAGTTCTAAATGGTGACTGTTTACGAACAAAAAGGCAGAATTCCTGCAAGTTAAAAAAACCATCAAAACCATTAACACTCAGAAACTTATGACTGCCAGAAAAGTTTGCATTCAGTTAAGTAGTATTTTCTGCTACATAATTGCTCAATCTTTCTTCCTATCCCTTACTTTAAGGTAACTGTAAGTATTCAGAAACATGTGCAAGCATCTGAAGACAGCTACTGCAAACTGGAGAAGCAACAAACATTTTCTTTTACTACACATTTGCAGCTTGCTTTGTTCTCTAAGAAAAGGGAATTAAAAAATTGACCCACAAACCCAAACTGTTTTTACCTTATAATCTTCTTGCTGTTTTCTGCAATTGTTGTCACTACATTGGGGGTTTGGCTTCATAGACATAGTTGGGAAGAAATCCTGCATTGCATTGTAACCAAGATAATAACTCACAGTACCAAAATTTAACAGGTATCTAGAAACACAGAGAAAGAAGGAGCTTGTAATACAGGTGCAAACCTAAAACTTCAGCTGCTCAGGGAATAATTTTTCCTCAAAGAACTTTTAGAATACACTTTCAGACTCATGGAGTTGTAGAGTTACAGTAATTGCCTCAAATACAGTTATGCTGTAGTCAGCTGGCAACAGACCAACTGGATCGATATAGAATCCCATCTTCTCATGATGTGTGAGAATAACTCAGCTACAGGCAAGAGAAGTAATTTGTTCTCTGTCCACATACAAAATTTCAAAGACAGGTCAGCACTGTAGCATTTTTTATGTATAACTTAACAATGTCAAATCAGAGCATGTTTAAATGCAGAACTAAGAAAAAAATGTGCATGTGTGTATGCAGTAACAGAAATTCTTCGGAAAACACTGAAACTGTTTCTTACCCCTGAAAAGTTCTAGTTAAATTTCAAGCAATGTGTATTTCAGCCTCATTCAATGTTGCCAGTACCATTAGGAAACCAGCCATGAACATGTAAAAGGAACCAGATCTGTCATCATGAAATGTTCCTTCAAGGCTTTTTTTTCCTCATATTTTGCTGTACACATCAAATAGCAACAACTCAGTCACTTACTTGAGAACATTTTGTACAAGCATTCCTGCCACAACACCCATGGTTGTAGGAAGACTGGCTGCACAAACTCCTTCTCGCTTCAATGTCTTCTCATCAATATTTGCTGCTACTACCAGTGGAGGAGCACACTGGGGGGCAATAGAGAAATTAAGCTGTAAAAAAGCATTCAAGAAATCCCACAGATCACACAGAATTTTCAGGTACTGCATTAGCTGTGCCAGGATCACACTAAGCCAGCTAATCTTCACATTCCCAGTCCCACTCTCCAAATGGCAAGTGAGCAATTCAGCAGAGCACCACGTACCGCAAAACAAGCGGATTCACCAGGTATGATCAACTGGATGTGTCCTGACACTGCATTTTCACTCACTCCAGACTCCATCCAGATTTGCCCAAGTTCATTGCAGGCCTTATAAACACAGAAACACATGTCAGCACTGCAGAAGTTTAATGAGAAGAAAAGAAACCCAAACAATGTGATAAATTGGGAGTAATGAAACACATTCATGTCTCTGCTTTCAGGCAAAAAGGCTATAGTCAGAAAAAGGGACATGAAGAGATAGAAGAGAAATTATTTATCAAAGGACAAATCAAACAGCAAATTAAAGTTGACCTCATGAAGCCAGCCCTGTGTGCTTTCCTAAGGATCTGAGATGTTTCAACAAATACTGACATTAATGACTCATTTACAGCACACTACAGAATATAATTCCACAAACTATTTTTAGAGGCTTGAGTATTGTGTATCTGGAAGCCTTCTCTTTCTGCAAGTTATGGATCAAGTCAGCTGAAGAGTAATAGAAAACATACATTTGGCATATACCCTACATTGGCTGCCACTATAAAGAAAACGTTTGATTAAAAAAACAGTATTTTTAGTATACAAAAAGAGATGTTAAGTATAAAATTAGCTATAGAAAAATATAGAAAATATATAAAAATCTTTAAAAGTTTGTAAGATTTAACATACCAGCCTTTGAAAATACCGTTATATAAACAGAGCAATTTGAAAAGACAGAGTTTATGATACTTCGATCTTTTACTAGCCATTAGCTGATAGTTACTTTAAAGTTTCAGTGATATTTATACACATAAAATGGGTTTATAAGAACTGGGTAAAAGCTCAGATTCCTTAAGCCAAGGGGGACATTTCTGAGAAGATTGATTTTAGGTTTCTGTCTTATCTATAGTTCCACAATTCCTATACAAGAGAAAACAGACTTCCAAAGCTTGTGCCTTTGGTGGTCTTACCGTGTTAATTGCCATGCGAGCTTCAAAGTTGTCCACGCAGCTTAGAACCAGATCCACAGGCTTCCCTTCCTCCAGTGCACCATTACTGAAACAAGCATCAGAGGTTTACATGAAACTGCTGGCAGAACAAAACACCAACATGGCAACCAATATTCTGCTTTAGAGTACAGAAGCCTGAGAAAGTGAATCGCTAACAAAACTTGTACCAATGCAGTACAGGATACAACCAGCATCTTAGAACTGCAGTAGAAACAACACCGTGCTCAAGGTGGGATTTAAATATAAGGACATTTTAGATTGTTTTATATAGTAAGCACCCACGGTACAAAATATTGGAGAATTGTATCTTTGTACAACAGAACGCCAAATGGTCTTAGTTATTTCAGATCTCTGTGAGATCCACTAATAACTACTTTCTTCTTCATTCTATAAATCATACCTGAAACTACTACACAGCATTCAAGATATGATTTGATCTGTTTTCCATAATGGAAAACCTAGAGTTTTAGCTGGAAATCTAAATATCGACTCACATAAAAAATAACTATGTAACAGTAGAAATAAATGCCAGCTGTAGAGAACATATCTAGGCAGGAATGTCTTCATCTATATATATTTCCCAGAGGTTTTCAATTGGAAGTTGTTAAATAGAAAAAGAGCCCCAACAAGAAAAATGTGAGGCTGTGTAGAACCACACATCACCAGAAGTTAGCAATATGCTAAAATTGAGGGAGTTTACCTTATTCTTTCCATGAAGTGCTCAAAGTTGTCCAGTGTTGTGATGTTGTAGTTATGTACTTCAAACTGAACATCAGGGTTAATTTCCCTAATGGAGGAAATAATAGGAGTCAGTAGTAAAGAATATAATGGTAATTTGCATTCTACTCCTTAACTTCGAATCTTTAGTTTCCAGTCTGAACTCTAGAATTCACCCATATTTGTCAAAAATTCAGATTAGATAAGAAAAAAACCCTCAACAGACTCACATTAAGATTTTAGCCAGTACAAATATATCTTTGAAATATCAATCATCTCCACAAATATTTTATACTCAAATTCCCAGAGTGATCCTTTGCAAATGATTAAGAGTGAAACATTGGTTTTCTGGAGCAGCATCCTGGCTAAGTACATTTTGATAATCACCTCTACAAGTTATACCTCAAAGTATGTTCTGCTGCTTGCACTTTACTTAATCCAGCTTGATGAGGTTGGAAGAAGAGTCTGTTCATGTTTGCCAGTTCCACTTTGTCATAATCAAACAGAAGCAGCTAGAATAAAGATTGTTTTAACATGTGTGAATGTCCAGAAACTCTGCGAACAGAGCAAGGCATTTTGAACAACAAAACTAATTCTAAAAGCAAAACCATAGAAAACTCCCCTAACCAAACTCCCCCTCTCAGAGGCCCAAGCAGTTCACATACAAGAGGTACCAACATCGCAAGGACATTAAAAACTGAACTAATCTGTTAACTCATTAAAATTACTCAATAAAAAGTTAACTCCTCATTTGATCTTAACTAAGAATATTCAACAAGTTAACCTACATGAACACTATCACCTCTATTATCACATTCCTACTTGCTGCCATGTGATAAACTAATGTTTGTGATAAAGATATCTGTTTGTCATCTACTACATTTCAATTGTGTGATATAAACTTGATTGTTACAAGACTATCTTTTATTTGAAATACTCCCTCCTTTTTCTTTATTTTGTTTTCCTTTTGCAGTAATCCATCATGAAGATTAGAGAAATGGGTTCATGAAAGAATATGGAGATGACAAACACCCAAACAAGATTCATCCACATGACACAGAATTAAGCCATAAATAAATCAATTTTACCAGTGTAACAAAAATACAGACTCTTCATGTGCAATGTTTACACGAGTGCTATTCTTGAGTGCTTTCTTTACAACATCTTTTTATTTGGTAAAATCAACAGAGTGAAATCAAATCAAATTCTTTATGAAGGGGACTGGTCCATCTACTATAAAGATATAGAAGAATAAAAAAAACTCTCATTACCTTACCAATGCCACACCTTGTCAGCATTTCAGCAGTCACACTGCCAACGCCCCCTACACCTACTACTGCAACTGTGAAGGTACGGATTTTCTGCAGAAAAAGATAATGTACAGATCAGCATCCCAAAAGTGGACCTCCCAGGGAAAAAAATGCAAGCAGTGTTTCATTACAGATAGAATCCTACCTCATAGTCTTTGACGATTCCCATTCTTTTTAACGCCATCAAGCGACTACGAAAAAAAACCCACAACGTTACACAGAAAATGTTCTTTATGTTTCTAATAACAATTTTGCTTCTCAGGTATTTAAAATCACTTTTGTTTTAGAAATAACCTCACCAAGCAATAAACTCAAGCCTGCTGTTTCCACTGCAGTTGTGATTGCCAGGTAAGTACAGTCTGAGTTAGAGTGGATGCTTTCCTAACCCTGTGGTTGGATGGAGTGGAGTCCTAACGCTGCAGAAACTCATGCACTTATTCCTCTGGTATGCACAATATCAATGAAATCAGGAGGACTATCAGCTACTTCTGTAAATGAATCCCTGATTTACAGAATGAAAGGTGACTTTTTTGTCTTCACGAACCATATGGCAGCAAACCAGTGATGACTTGCACTGTTTTCTAATCAATTTGATTAGATTAACACAACCTTTAAAAAACTAAATAGAGACTATCAGGTTTTGAGGATAACTGAAAGTATTTTAAAGTAACTTTTCATCCCTCAATTGCATTTTTCATGAAAAGTACAAGCATCAACTTCTATTAAGGAAAAATAAAACCAAACCCAAACCAACCAAAAAAACCAAAAAAAAAACCTCCACCAACCCAACAGATTTCTACAAGGGAAAGGGGTCTTTAAAGCTCAAGAATTCTATAAACCAACTTCTAAATTAGCCAGTTTGGAGGAATGAGAATAAGACTTCATGTAATACCAACATCTGTCCCATTTACTAGCAACCTAGCTGAAAAACTCCCGAAGTTTCCTCTTTCTCTCTCTCTCCCCTCGCCTGCGTGGTAAAAAAAGATAATAGAAAGTAACCCTAACATCCAGCCCTGCCAGCCCAGTCAGGTGGGAAACCTAAGAGCATCTCTCCCCTGCTCCGCACGGAGCACCTGCCTCCTGCACTGCCCGAGACCCTCCTGAGCACACCCAGCCGCTTCCCTGAGATTCCCACCCAAGCTTCCTCCAGCTACGTGTGCCTGTCCCGCTTCATCCCACGGCCCTCCCTGCAGCCCATCCTCCGCGCCCTGGCAGCCGCTCAGCGCACCTGTAGGGGTTCGAGTCGGTCACCTCAGCGCTCATGGTGTCGATGCGGGCCCGCGCCGCTCCCCGCCCGCGCTTCTCCCGCTCCAGCTCCTCCTCCAGCTCCCGCACGCGCCGCTCCAGCTGCTCCAGCCGCCCGGGATCCGCCATGGCAGCGACACGTCTGTGCCCGGCCCCGGGAGCTTCCGGGAAGAGCCGGGGCGGGCCCTTCCCGGGGCCGCCCCCTCACACCCGGCAGCGGGCGGGACTGAGGGGCGGTGTCCTCCGGGGCGGTACCTGCCTCCTGGGAAACGTCGTGTTGCGGGTGAAGGCGCCGAGCCCAGCAGCCAGGGGGCTGCGAAGCACTTTTCTTTGGCGGACCGAGGCGTGTCCGGGTGACGCGGCCGGGGCGGGCTCCGGCGCGGCCTGTGAGGATGGCGGCGGAGCCGGGCACTAGCGAGGTGCGGCGGCAGCACCGCTTCGACCACGGCAGTCTGGAGCGGTACCTGAGCAGCTGCTTGCCTGGCTTCCCTCGGCAGCCCGCGGGTGTGCTGGCTGTCAGGCAGTACAGGTAACGCAGGTGACACAGGTGGCAGGGCCGCCCCTGCTCCCCTGCCCGGGAGCGCCCGGGAAGGGCGAGCAGAGGAGCTCTGCCGCCTGCCAGGGAAAGTGTCAGAGGTAGAGCCCTTTGGCGTCGGGGCAGCAGTCTCCGATAGGTTTTTAAGATGCACTCCGACTTAATTAAAGGCACGTCCCAGCTCGTCCCTTGAGCTGCTGGAGAAGGCAAAGCTTGCGGTGGCGGCCAAAGTAACCTTTGTCACACTCAGTCCGCTGGCTGCGGGCGGGCTGTCCTCAGAGTACATCCATGGTTGTTTTATTACCTACACGTGAATCGCAGTTGATCTGCTCCGTCGTTAATCGCACAGCAAATAGTAATGTTCAGAAGCACATACATGGCTTAAGAAATCAATTGAAAGTTTTAGGCTGTCACCAGGTAGGCAAATCACGGGAACAGAGTAAGGATGTGCCGAGATTCCCGGTACTGCCCGGAGAGCATAATGCAGAGGCTCCAAAGCCTCTGCTCCATGGAGCACTGAGTTCGTTTGCATTCAGCAAATCAGTGGCGTGGCTGCACCACTTCATGTCAGGAACTAGCTATTAGAAGTAAAGTTATCCTAAAAATAAGGATTAATTCATTTGTAGGCAATTCCTTTGACCTTGACTAATTTAGCTGTAGCTGTCGCTAAGAAACAGTGAACAATTTTTCATTGTCTTCTGGTCTAAATATAAAACATCAATTTATTCAATCTGCCCTAATCTTATGAACGTCAGCTGAGAAGACTTTGGGAGGGGCCTTAGGAGAGTGGCTAATAGTAAAGTCTGCTAAATTTTTTTTGTATTTTTGCTTTTACTTCTTTGTCTTGTAATTACAGTTCAAGGCTTCAGCCGGCCTAAATTTATTTTGTTCAAGGCAGAGTATTTGTCAAACTTTTTAAACTAATTCAAACTGTGCCCTAACTACTTCGGTGAGAATGGAAATGTAGTGGGAGGAATGAGGGCAAAAGTTAATTTGATTCTGATTTCCCAATAGTTGTCTAATCATTTATTGGACTAGGTCAGAATACATATTAATAATGAACCCAAATGAGGAGAGAAAAGCATGCAGATTAACACAGAGGAAAATAAGGCTCAATGGGTTTGATTTGAATATTATAGACAAGGTGTTATGAAGTGTTTAACTGGGTTGGCCTTCTCTTTTATATGTGTGTGATTGAAATGTCTCATTTTATTTGTGACTCCAGCATGCATTCTTTAAAATTTTACAGTTCCTGTAGGCTGTCCATTAAGCGTAATCTTTGGACATGATAATCAGGCTGGCTAACAGTGGGGTTTGGTGCTGGAGTCATCAGTAATTTAATCATAGAATAGAGTCATAGAATGATTTGGACTGGAAGGGATCTTAAAGATCATCCAGTTCCAATCCACTTGCCATTGGCAGGGACACCTTTCTCTAGACCAGGTTATTCAGAGCCCCATCCGGCCTGGGCTTGAACCTTTTCAGAAATGGGGCATCTACAACTTCTCTGGGCAGCCTGTTCCAGATTTGAAAAAAACCCACAACACAGAACAGTTCTGAAGAGAAATTTCACCATACTGCTATTTTGTTCAGATCAAGTCACAATGCATTTTGCAAGTATCATTTCTGTTAGAAGTTTACCAATTTGTAAA
>VRYO01002734.1:44087398-44133539 GCA_009812075.1 Sialia sialis | reverse complement strand
TTCAGGTGCGGCTTATAATCGTGAAATTACTGTACTTGAATTTTGGAGTAGTTATAATCTTTCTCTTTGCAGCTCAGGCCAGTCAAACCCAACCTTTTACCTCCAGAAGGGTGGGCAGAGTTTTGTGCTCAGGAAGAAGCCCCATGGTCCCCTTTTACCTGGAGCACACAAGGTAAATAACATTCTTCAGTGGTGAATGCCTAAACACTTTGTTTTGCAGGTGACCAGGGTCTATACATGATGGTCAAGCACATTGATGAATATGTCTAGAAATGCATTGAGTTGCTGGATTATTTCCCATGTTCTGTGCTCTACATATAATTAAACATCCAAGAGGATTCACTGTGCTCATTTACATTTGGGAGGTTTTAATTGAACCTAAATTTCTGTTTCTTTTTCAGGTTGATAGAGAATATCGTGTGCAGAAAGCCTTATTTTCGGCTGGGTTTCCAGTGCCTGAGCCCCTGTTGTATTGCAGTGACATTTCTATCATTGGAACAGAGTTCTATGTAATGCAACATGTGCAGGTTTGTCCCCCACTGTGAGAGATTCTTTCCTTCACAAGCTGCTTATAAATTGTCTCAAACCTTTCTGTTAGAGCCTTACCCAGCACAGTTTTGTGATATGAGCATAAATAATCTTCTGATATTTTAAAGAAATGGTAGCTATCAGTGATTCTCACAGATTTCAGATTCTGCAGGGCTTATTTCACACTTGGTTGAATATTTTTTAGCTCAGTATTTAACCTCTTGTTCTTGCTTGAGCTCTTGGAAGGATATCTTGAAATGAAGCAATGTTGCTTCTGTGGAAAGCATACACAAGTCAGAGGGGAAAATATGAGTTTGTAAACTGAATCATTGGACATCCTGGAGACTGTTTAGTATTAGGAACTGACATGCAATCACATTTTCTTGAAAACAGAGCAGGATTCCAGTTCAAACACTAGTTTCAGAAAGAACACAGCTTATTTCAGTCTGTGGTCCACCACTCTGTGGGTGCTGTAGCTGAGTTGATAGGCTTTTTGTTAGATTTTGGTTATTTTGAGCCCAAGTCTGCTTAACTCTGTCTTTTATTATTTTTTTTAAATCCTGTGGGAGGAGGAGTTGAATTCAGGCCTTTCCCGTTTCATTGCTTCCCATTCTATCATCAGATTCACTGGGAAATTAGAAATGTAAGTTTGTGAGCGGGTTTCTGAAGATTACACTAACTTTCCTACAAAAACTGCAAATTAAGGGTAATAGAAGGCAAGGGCTGTGAAAAATTTGAAACTAATTTCTTACATCAAAGGTGGACAATTTTACTTTTTTTGATTAGAACAAAGTGATTTCTTAAAAAGAAACCTTGCTACATTGTAATGTAAATGTATACGGTCTGTCCATTCTACAATGGTCAGCACTGCTATCTTTTTAATAATTGTAAAAATGGAACAACAAACCCATCTTCTGAATGTATTCAACTGCTTTTAAGGAGAAAAACAAGTGAATTTCTTTGGATTGTTTGAGTCTTTGTACCCATAACCCACCCATTCACTTTCCTGCCTCTCTTTTCCCCTGGAGTCTTCATTTTTTCTGCAATTATGTTTTAGAGACAATACAGTAACATTTTTTTTCCTGGTCCTTTCAAGCTTGAGGACATCTGGACTGAGTGTTCTAATTCAGAATTTCATCTACAGATACACCATATATTAATGACCTGGGTTACTGTGAATCCCTTATTGCCCCTGGGTGAGGAATAAAACAATTGAGGAGGGAGTTTTTGATTGCATAAGGAGTGTTGGTTCACTACATTTGTTTTTGGTTGTGGAATGTGTAGCTTTACTTCTTTTCATCTGATGTGTACATCCCACCAAATACCTGATTTATGCTATTTCTAGGGTCGCATTTTCCGAGACATCTCTCTGCCTGAGGTGGGCCCAGCAGAGCGTTCTGCTCTATATCTTGCCATGATAGAAACTCTGGCCCTGTTGCACTCCTTTGATTTACAGTCATTGGGTCTCCAAGGATATGGTAGAGGACCAGGATACTGCAAAAGACAGGTACAACACTTAACATTCTCTTATTTATTAATGATCATATTTTAGCTATTAAACCTTCACTTAGTTCAATTAATTATGTACAGTCTGAAGCCACTCTACTTTCAGATTGACTCTATAGTGCTGTACTTAGGGAAAGATACACATTTGCTTTTGGAATAATACTAGATCTGAGCTATGTAAATAGGATTGAAATAGATTTGGTCTTGATTTCATCTTTTGATATGTCAGTTCACATTTGCAAATGCAGAGGTAACTGGGTTTTACTGAATTTTCAGCCAAAGCCCAGAAGCATGTACTTCAAAATTTTTATTCTTGAAAAACTTGTGAATCAACTGAAAAATCTGTTGGAGAGTTTGTATTTTTTAGGTATCAACTTGGAAAAAACAGTATGATGCAGCTGCTCATACAGATATTCCTGCCATGAACAGCCTGGCTGAGTGGTTAGCAAACAACTTGCCACCTGATGATAATGAAGAAAGGTTGATTCATGGGGACTTCAGGATAGATAACCTCATCTTCCACCCGACAGAGGTATTTGAAATATATTTGTACATTTAGTAGGTTTTGGCCCTCCATTTCATTGTACTCCTATCGTGTAATGGCACATTTATATGTGGATTATTTTAGTGCATGAAATGTATTTGAAAGAAACAGTAGAAGACTGAACTATTCTCTATACTGTGTGTAAGGTGTTTAGATACCTAATACAGTCCTGGCTTTCATTGCAGGAGCTAGATAGAATCAGTGAAATCACAGAATAGTTTAGATTGGAAGAGACCCTAAAGATCATCTGTTTCCAACTGTTTGGCCATGGGCAGCAATACCTTTTACTAGACCAGGTTGCTCAGGACCCCATCCAACCTGGCCTTGGGAGATAATCTATTTATTCATTAGTTCTAGTCCCTGCTTCAAAGTACAGGAACAAAGATTTTATATGCATAGGTCTCATTGGATTCAGTGCAGCTGAAGGTTCACTAGATGAAACTACATAAGCATCTGATCAAAAGCCCTCTGACGTCTGTTTTGTGGCTTCAGTTAACAACAAGGGCTTTTAGAGCTGGAGCTCAGTGTATGATACATGACACTAGTGGAAGCGAAGGAAAATCTGCCAGAGCTGTTTAGTTATGGGGCACATGGAGATCAGAGACCCTGAAAGTTCCCCATTCATCTTTAGGGAAAATAAATTTTTTTGTTTGTTTCTAGTTTATGGTATTAAATGTGTGCTGCCTATCTACCAACATAGTTACATTTTCATTACTTTTTTTCTGTGCTGTGTTGTGACCAAAAGACATGCCTGAATTTGTGACTGTGATTGCAATGCCTGCTTCATGACAAAGCAACAGATCCCAGAGATTCCTAGAGATTTTGTGTATAGATTAGTTGATATACATGATTTGTAGACTTAAATGTGCTGATTCATTCCCTAAGCAGGGAATTTGATAGTCTTGAGGACCCTCCCAGCTGTTTCTGATGCAACTGAAGGAATTGACCAAGTTTTACATAGGTAATCTTAAGTCATCTGTAGAAACCGTTCCTGACTATGCAGGACTGACCATGTAGGAAAGACTTTCACATATTTCAAGCAGCCATGGATCATGAGTAGGCTGGAGAGGTCATTCAGGTTAACAGGACAGCTGGATTGTAAGAATTATCAGAATGACACTGTGGGGAGTCTCAGACCACCCACCTGAACATACCAAGGATGCTTGCAGCGGAGGCTCACTCTGAGCAGTGGTTGACTTCCTGTTTAAGAAATTCAGTTCCCCACGTAAGTGTTAATCTATGGACAGTGCTGTGATAAATTCGGTTTTCTGGTGCATGGTCTGTCTGTGAGGACAGGGCAACAGGTCTGAGAAAGAAACAACAACTCTCAGTACTACCATTCTTTAGGATATTTTTAATCCAATCATCTTTTATGCCAGAAGAGTTTGGAAGTTTCTGATAGGAATAACGCTACTCAAAAAGGTATATTTAAATCAGATTTTCTTTGGAAAAATGCCTAGCTTTCTGTCCCTATGTGAATGTTAATTTCCTGCAGATCTTCAGATAGTGCCAAAAGAAACCCTGTAGACAGCTACAGTGTGTGATTTTAACTTTAAACTTACAGTAACCAAATAAAACACTTGAATAGTCAGTGGGTTGTGCATTTGTGGATGGAGAGAACATGTCTTCTAGCACTCACATGAGGTTTTTATTTTTATTTAAGGCTCGTGTTTTGGCAGTGCTGGACTGGGAACTTTCAACGACTGGTCATCCTTTAGCGGATTTAGCATATGCCACTCAATTCTACTTTTGGCCTACATCTATTAAGGACTTAGGTCAAGGCTCTATCTTGGGTTTCAAAGACACCATAGGTATGAAACTGTAGTCTTTTTCTTGAAACAAATCCTAGGCTTGATTTCTGTTTGAAATGTTATAGGCATTAAATTTAAAAGCATACAGTTTTGTGTTTACAAAGAACTTTTCTATAGTTTGTTGTTGTTGCAAACATGCTGATAGTGAAGCTTTATTTCTTTTCTATCAAGCTTTGCCTTAGCTAGAGCGTGCTACTTCTGTAGAGCATAATTTTGAATCTAAGAGATAATGGAATTAAAAATAAATATAAATCTAAATATGATTTGTTTTTTTAAAAAAGCCTTTTCTCTCCCGAGTGAGATTTGCCTGACTAGAGTGGAGACAAAGGGCAGCAGGAAATGTTATGATTATCTGAAATTCTGGCAACTCCTACTTTGGTCTCTCCATATCACAATTATCATGAGAAATGATAAATCATAGTGTTTACTATGTAAAAGAAATACGTCGTAAAGTTTAAAAACTGTTCAAATGCTTGAAGAATAAGGTAGGGAGAAAAACATAGAAAATGTTGAGTGTTCTAAACAAATGTGTTCTATTTTGTTGTAGAAACACCTTCCTTTGAAGAACTGGTTTCCATTTACTGCCGCTGCCGGCGTATTTCCACTACTTTATCCAACTTTAACTTTTTTCTTGCATTGTCGTATTTTAAAATGGCAGCAATAGCCCAGGTAATAGCCTACCCTCACATTTGCTGAAATGTCACATATGTTTGTGTTTGTGGGTGGTTCATTTAGTCATCGGTAATAATCATATGTCTGTTATGTTTTCAGTTGGCTTGAAGGGCAGGCTGGGCTCATTTGCTGTATCATATGCAGACATTTATCTTTTTTTAACTTATTTTTTACTTTTCCACTGCTACTTTTTGGATTTGCCTTTTGTTTGTTTTAACTGGGATGTGGTTTTAATTATTTTGCAGCAAACATCTCCATTGTATCAGTAATGTACCAAAACCAGTATTAGCATATCCCAGTAAGTTTTTTTCCTTTTAAGATTATGTGCATTTAAGTGTTACTTTTATATTTGAAGAAATCACCAGTGTGTTACAGAGACAATTTTAAGTACATAATTATACCATTTAAGGCTTTCTTTTGGTTTTAGGGTGTATATGCCAGGTATCTCATTGGAAATGCTTCTGCAGAGAACAGTCATGAATTTGCGAAGCTTGTGAAGCCTTTGGCAGAAAGAGGATTAGAGCTCTCAAAAAGGTAAGAGTGGTCTAACCTACTGGTCAAAGAGAAGGCAAAGCTTTTCCAACATCTTTATTTATTTAAATGCGTATCTAAGACAGCTTATGTTATTATGGGGGGAAAATCGAGTCTTGTTACTGCATTGAATCTTCTTCCCTAGGTCATCCTTCAGCAGCACACAGCACAGCATTTCTGGAGAGCTCTTCCATCAAAGTAGGAAAGGCCAAGAAATTTTGCTGAAGGTTAAGGAGTTCATGAAGCAGCACATTTATCCAGCTGAGAAGGTAAAAGCATTTCATGAACCTGTTTATAAAGGAACATTTTCTGACTAGACTTTATAAAAATGTTTAAGTACATATAGAACTCATGTCTTCCTGGGTTTTTTTACAAAATAGCCTTATTTTCACACAGTAATAGTTGTGGCATTACAAAATATTAGCAGAAATCATTATAGACTACATTATTTCTTTTCAGGATTAAAATGTTGTATGCATTGTTAATGAATGAGTTATTTTTAAGCATTTTAAGTGTAAAAAACTTCTCTTTTTAGAAAAAGTTAGTTTTTAGAAGAAGTTGCCAAAATACTTGTTAGACTAACAACAACCTAGAACTCTTAGATACTGAACTGAAAGATGCCTATTTAAAAATAGAAACTACTGATATTAACTGTATGAAGCTGAATGTTTCTGTTTCTTGCTTTTTGAGTGTGACAAAAAATGAGATTGCAGAGTGTATCAGAGTAGCCTCATTCCTGAATATATCTAATACCAATGAAGATTTGAAATCAGGTAATGAAATGTACACAAAGTCCATAGTTAGTGGAAGGGAAAATTAGATGAAATAGTTTTTTATCCTAGGAGAGTTAGGAATTTCCACTTAGGAAGTTGATTCAGCTTTTAGCCTTGTGGAAGTACAGATGGCTTTTGTTCAGAATTTGTTGTTTTGGACTTCTGAATTTTTATTTTTTTAAAGTCAGGCAGAAATGCAGAAAATGTCTTAATCTAAAAGGTTTATGAATACATCTTCTATCACAAGGAGAGGTCAAGGGCAGTAACTCTTGATGTGCAGAGTTTCTTAGAAAGTATGTCTGTGATTAAGTTTGGTTTGTAGTTTTGGATTGTCCAAGAAATCCTTGCAATAATTAAAGTATTTGCTTTAAAACACAAACGAACCACAAATAGTCATGCAAGTTTTTCAGTTGAGTCATGTTGTGCTTGGAAGTTATTTCTGGTAACATGTATTCTGAATCAGGATTTGTAAATCCTACTTGGCCATTTATCTTCATTGTAATTTTCAGATGTGGACACTACTTTTATTCATTTTATAACTAGATCTGGGCCAGATTTAAAGTTCTGTGCCTCACTAAAACATGCTAATATTGCTGAATGTGGAGGTTCACTTATCTATTGACTGGTGCTTGGAATGACTGCTTACATTATCTGTTAAGGAATTATTTTGACCTGAAGAGAAAACGTATTGTTTGTGTATTTCTTTTTTCCTTCACAGTTAACAAAAGATTAGCTGATCTGTCTGAATCTTATGTCTCAGTACATCAGGCTTTTATTTGTTGTTTTACTTTTGGGTTTGTGCCCCTTGTCTGTAGTGCCTTATCTCCAGAAAATACTGACTTCCTAGTGCTATCATCACATACTTTAAAGCATCTCAGTAGTTAAGCTACTGATTGGGGTCATGTGATATTTAAAGTCTTGCAAAATTAATAGATTGCAGTTAGATTTCAATTATGTATTTAATTTTATAATGCAACCAACTATATAATGTAAACCTGTGTTGAATATTTTTTACTTGGCTCCTTGGGTCATAGATCTGGAAGAGATGTATTCTTATTTGTGTGTTACATGTGTTCTTAATTTAAACAGCATCTTTTATATCGTTTCTCTAAGGAAATAGTAAAATATTATACTGAACATAGAAATACTGAGGACAAATGGAAGAAACCACCACTGCTGGAGAAACTGAAGGTATGGGATAACAAATATTTTTAGCACTCTAGCAGTAAAAGGCCACAGACACAGAGGATAAGAGTGATTGGTGTATCCTGCCAGTGAATTTGCTCTATGTGGAAAGAAACAATGTGAGGAACAATGAAAATAAAGGAAGATGGAAGTATAGAAAAAGTGAGAAAACAAATGAGAGAAGAAGAACCAAATGAGTTCTGAGAGGGAAATACCTGAACTTTAAGCCCGTACCTACGATTTCAGAATAGCTATTGGAAAAAGCACCAGATATATTGGACAGTGGGGTAGGCCGGAGCAAAAATGTTGCAAGGCACAGTTAAAAATTTTTAAAGACTTATCGCTGATATTTTTTCTCTTGACTCTTGTAATAGGAATTGGCCAAAGCAGAAGGTCTGTGGAACCTTTTCCTCCCAGATGTCAGTGGTCTCAGCCAGCTTGACTATGCCTTAATAGCTGAGGAGACAGGGAGATGCCTTTTTGCTCCTGAGGTTTTCAACTGTCATGCACCAGGTTAGCAACCCTGTTCCATAACTACGGCACTGAGAGCATTAAAAAGTTGGGCATCTTACACCTTACATGCTGTGTGTCTCAAGCAGTAAAGCATGACTGCTGATTTCTTACAGACACGGGGAACATGGAGGTCCTCCACATGTATGGCACTGAAGAGCAAAAGAAAGAGTGGCTGGAGCCTCTTCTAGAAGGGAAGATTAGTTCATGCTTCTGCATGACAGGTAAATTTTTCTCCAGAAGAAAGTTAGAGCCAATTGGTTGAAACTTCACATGATGTATGCACGGAAAAGTAGAAAACTGCAAGTTGTGTGTTGCAGTGGATATTTCTGTACTTATTCAGTGAATGTGTTTGAATAAAAAGTCATCTATGAAGTGTGAATGCAAACTGTAGCAGCCTTGCTGCCTTTCCTGGTAGTTGCCAATTTTCATGGTTATAATAATTAGTATTTGCTTTCTATATATATTTTAATTTTATTGTTGTACTAGTAAAATACTGTTCATAGTACCAAACAGGTTTACAGTAGAACTTATCCTTTGTTGTAGTGTGCTGTGGAGTTCTCTAAACATGCAAAATTGGGTCCAAGTATAATCAATGTGATTAGAGTTGTGTGGTTTTGCAGCATCATAGATTTTTTTAAGATACAACCCAGAAATAACTTGCTTTACACCCATAACGTGGCATTGTATTTAGTTTTGCTCCTGAAAACCTGTGGCATTCAACATCTCTGGAAAGTCTGGCTCTTGCTCTAGGAAGGTAGCTTTTGGAGCACGTGATGTCAAAATCTTCCTATGTCAGGAATTCAGCCTTGCAGACACTTACTTTGCAAATTCTGTTCTTCTGTTTCCCAAGAGGAAATAGATACTTCTGTTTTAAAGTAGATGGCCTATAAAAAGAGGTAATGTTGAAAGGAGAGAGGAAGAATCTTTCCTGTTCCAAAAAAATAATTGATGACATTTTGCTGACAACCTCATGTAGTCTATTTCATATACAGCCACAACATTATTTTCAATCTCTATTTTTGCTTGAGGAGAACCCAAGAGGAGAAAAGAGGCTGAGGAGAAATATGACTGTTAGCTGTAAGTACAATGGAAAAATGAAGGATTTAAAGGAAGAATGCTGATTTGCAAAGGTGGTCCAAGCCCAAGAGCAAGTACATTTAAACTGGCTATGAATAACAGATTGTTGGAAAACAGGAAGTCTTTTGACCACCAGCAGCAAGGTTCTTCAAGCAGTTTTTCTACTGGTAGCAAAGCAGTGTACTTTTACTAGAGTATATCTAGAGCCCTGTATTTGTGGAGGTTGTATTGCCTTTATATTAAAACTGGTGTTTTGGTTTTTTTCCTTTAACACAGAACCTGATGTGGCTTCAAGTGATGCTACCAATATGCAATGCACGATTGAGCGAGACGGGAACAGCTACGTGATCAATGGCAAGAAGTGGTGGAGCAGTGGTAAGTGTGGAAACCTAACTAAGAATGGCTTAGGCTAGAATTTTTTCCAAGAACTATTAAAAAAAAAAGTATTTGTGCTGCATTTCTGAGATGAAAACTTGTCTTGAGTAAAGGCAGTAGAATGTAAAACAGCTGAGTTGAATGAGATTTTGTTCTCTGAACTAAAGTCCAAGATTCCAATCCAGTTTGGGCATTTGGGCCCTTTTTGAAATCTCTGAATTTTGTTCAGAGAGAATGCTGCTATTTTCTTTAAACATTACCTCTTTCTGTCAGTTAACTTACACATTTATGGCTTTGCTTTCATGAAGCTGTCTATGGCAGCTTGTGTGAGAGGTTTGAGAATATCATGTGGCTGCTTTTAAAGTATCCTGTGATGCTGTTGGACTGACTCTTACAGATTTTCTTGTGTCATAATTCCTAGTAAAATCAATGCATTTTTCTCTGTCGCAGCTGTCCCTAATATTGTAGTACTGTTACTTTTTTGCCAAAACGTTTGACAGCAACTTGGAAGTTATCATTCCCTGAGAGTTTGCAATCCAAGTAAATAAACCAAGTTGTTAAACTTGAATATTTCATTAACATACATGATTGTGACAGCTACATACTGATACGTACTTGTGCAATACCTGGAGTCACCAGAAGATAGATCTCTCTCTCTGTTCTACTCCCGTAAAACTGGCAGCAAAGAGAGGCATGGAATCTTGAATCCTGACCCAAGAGTGTTGCTTAACTGTTGGCTATTTAGTTCTGGGTCAGTGTCTCCCAGCTGTGCATTGCAGTCCCTGAGGAAGTAATGACGATGTTTTAGGGGATCACAGACACAAAATGCTATTAATAAAATTAGTTATGTGAATTATAAAAAGGAGAGTAAACAGACAGGTAGTATGATTTAGTTTGTCTGATTTCTAATAAATGCACTTAGGGCAGTCAGATTTGCATAAAGACAGATGCATCAAAGGCACTTCAATTCCAAGAAACGTGCTTATTCAGCTCTATATTTGTCAGTCTCTCTTTCTGCCAGGCTGAGAAGGTGGTTTTGTTTTTGTCTGTTTTGGTTTTGGTTGGCGGTTTTTTAACTTTGGGGACATTAAAACCTTGGATGTATGGGAATTCCAGAAGCCTGACAGCCTGGTCAGAATGTCACTCTGTATTTGTGAAGACAAGTCATAAATCGCACATGCCAGGAGTCAGTTACTTCATGGGAGAAGTGGGGTTTCTTATTATGCTCTGCCCTGTGTACAGTAAATCCAGTATGGTTTAAATATGTCAGACGTATGGTCTATGTGTAAAAAACCAGTGAAGCACTTCTGACTTATCTGTTCACACCCTAGTATTTCTCAAAACATGAGCAGACATTTTGTAAGCTTTTTTCATCCAAGCAGGGAGAAGAGACTGTCTTGTTTATGCTACTGTTGTTTCTTATCTGTCATTTTAGAGCTTTTTGTTCCAGTCCATAATTGTGTAACTAGGAACAGGATCTAAAAATGAGAGATTCTTGTTGGCTTTCCTAATCTGTAGATGAGACATTTTTTCAGAGCCCACAGGGTATTTGAAGACAAAGACAATATGCTGTAACACCACTTCTTCATTTTGAAAGCTAAGCTAGTGCGTCAGTATGTTTGAAATGCTTCTAGTGACTCATGGAAAACTGCTGTTTTCCTGGAATCCCTGCCAACACTGTGGCAGAGGATGACTCTCTGTGTAAAAACTGTAAATCCATGAGCTCCATATGGAATGGGAACCTCTCTGTTTTGTCAAGCAAGGCCTCTCCTATTTGCTGGCTGGAAATTGCCTAGGATGAGAGATGTCAGTACCTACTAAAACAAAACAAACTTAAAGATAAGAAAAAGAAAAGCCAGTGCACTTTTTCTGTTCTTTGATTTTATTCTATCTTCAGGTGTTTTAGCAGATACAGTTATTGCAATGCTTGATTAATCTTAATAATGCTGAATACAAAATCAAAGTCTTGTGTCTGAAGATTACCTGAAAATTTTATTACATTTACAAAAATCTAGAATGTGTCACCGTTGGACCACTGGTCTTGTTGAAGTTTAGGGTGTGCAGAAAAGAGATGAAAGGTCATTTTTTATGCAGTTATAAAAAAGGAGTTGCTGGGGTGTTTTTGTGGAGGATGTTGTTGCTGCTATACATTTGTAGAAACACATAGAGAATGGCTTTTCCTCCCTCTTTCTCCCTCTCAATTCTCAGTCATAAGCTTATACTTAATTTCAATCTGCAAGGATAGCTATGGAATGATAGTTGAATTGAGAAATGGAACTGAACTGTTTGGCAAATGTTCTAAAGTTTTACAAAATAGTTGGAGAAACTTCTGGTACAAAGGCTCCTGTTGTTTGATTGATGATGGTTTTTTCCTCCATTTTAATTACATGCTTAAATGTGTACAGGTTGTTCATTGCACAGTTACTTAATTGCCTAGTACTGTGACACTTCACAATTTAAATCTTAAGGGTGTTTTTAGGTGTTTGGGTTTTGTCGTGGTGGGGTTTTTTTTGTTTGTGCTCTTTGTTGTTGTTTATAAATATCTTGGTTTGTTTCTAGAGGTTTCAGTATTCAGTTCTTGCTTGATTCCGAGAAACACATTCCACTTTGAAGTGCTCTGTAGCGTCTTGGCAGGTTCAGAAACTCGTCTGAAAGTTTACTTGCAGAGAAACAGCTGCAGAAACAATACCCCCTGGAATTAGTAAACAATTCCCTTGGTTATGTAAGATAATGGAAGCCTATATGGTGAAACTGACTGTTTCTTCAGTAGGATCTTCATAATTCATAGAAATTTCTTCAGGTCTTCCATTCTGCTGTTGTCTTCTCCAGTACCCATAATTTTTTGCGATTTTCATGATGTGCATTTTGAAAGAGGCACCCAGAAAGGCATAGAGGAGAGGGTTGAGGCAGGTGTGGAACAGAGCAATGCTCTTAGTGACCTGGAGCACCACATCCATGGTTTTACTGGCACTGCAGTCTGTAACCAACATGTAGATGATGTCTATGGCACGCCATAGCTTCACAATATTGTAGGGTAGCTGGGTGACAATGAAAGTAGCCACAACTGCCAGCAGAACTGTGAAAGGCCTGGACTTCTTAACATTTGCTGACCTAAAGATTGCCTGAGCAGTAGCAGAATAGCAGATCAGCATTACTAGGAAAGGAAGCAGAAATTCCAGGATAATTTCCAGGATTTGAATGGTTGATTTTAAGACTGTTTCCATGTTCATAGGAAATACAGGAAGGCATTCATTCCTCTCATTGTGTTTCTTGACTTGATTAAATATCAGCTCTGGGATACTGAGGAAAATGGCAGCCAGCCAGACACAGATGCAGGTAACGCTGCAGTGTTTGCCAACTCTTCGAGAGCCCTGGGATTCAGAAGTGGCCCTGTATCTATCCACACTGATACAGGCCAGGAACAGCATGCTGGAGCTGAAATTCATGGTGTACAGAGAAGAAGTGAGCTTGCACATTGGGTTTCCAAGTTTCCATCCCTGCACTGCATTTGCAGCCCAAAAAGGGAGGGTGAAGAGCAGGAGCAGATCAGCAATGGCGAGGTGCATGATGTACACATCTGTCTTGGTCTTGGGTTTCTTGCAGTAGGTGTAAATTGCAACCACTAATGAGTTTCCAGCCACTCCAACTGTGAAAGCAAGTGCATAGAACACTGGGAGGAATAATTTTCTGAAATTTCTCACATCGCTTTTTTCACAGAGAAGCTCATAAGTATTGTAATCTATAAGAGGGTTGAGATTATCCTCCTCATCCTCAACCCAGTAATCTGTTGAGTTGTTCATATCTAAGCCTGTGGCAAGCCTACAAGACACAAAAAAGTGGAGAGAAGAGAAGACCAAAGAAATAATATTGAGTTTAAGTTCTAAAATTTCTGTTGAAACCTAAAACCCTTGTTCAAGGGCTGCTTATACATCTCAAATTTAAAGAACTTTGATATTTGGAAAGCATTTGTGAATAATCAAAGTGAAGCTAGACAGTAACAGAGGCAAAGCATACCATCTCAAGTTCTCATGTGAAATAGGGTAACTGACAACATCTGTGTGGGCAATACATGTAAAATGGATTCAATTGGAAAGCTTTCCTTACCTATAGCATTTGAGATTGTAAAATGCTTGGAGTGCCCCTCACTGATTTCTGCATTTGAGTCAAGGAGCTATCATTGCTTTAACAGCTCCAACTGTGTTATGTTTGACAATAATCCATTGCACATAACTGTGTCTGTACCTTTATAGGGTTGGAATTACACCTTCCCCTCTCCAGCCTCTGCAAAGCAAAGGAATACCAGCTGGAGGCTGTAAATGCTGTTACAATCAGCTGTATAAGGAATAACAGCAGATTACAGCTGAGGCAAGCAGCTGCCTGCTGTTACAAATATTCAGTGCCTGCTGTTATAAATTCTAACAAATTTTGGATATGAGTATAGTACAAGGAAAATGTTTTTGTTTTTCTCAGGCATGCTGTATGTGCCCACTACAAGAAGCACAGCAGGGGGGTCAATTGCTGAACAACAGCAAACAAGTTTAGTTTAGTCTCCATCCCACACAGTAAGCCATGCCCATGTGGAGTTTCTTACAGAAGCAGATTGCTGTGGGTACACTGCATCTTACAGCTGGAGCCTTCTTAGGATCTTATGACAGAAAGGGATTTTTATCACTTATAAACTGCCCACAAGTACCCAGACAGCTCAGAGACTCTGGTTTTTCAAATACAATCTCATGACAGATTTACTCTGTAAACACTGAGGCTGGCTTCTCACTGCCAGCTTAGGGTTGAAGTTTAAGTATTTGTATCTTCAGATTGTGTCTTAAGCAAGCTCATGTCCTGCATTATTTTCTTTTCCTTTAACTGTGTTCATTGCTTAATGTGCTGAAATTCTGTCTGTCATAAAATACAGTCCTGCAGTACCCTGTTTGCTTGAAATAAATGGGATTAAGGTTTCTTTGCAGCGCTAGCAAAAATCACCTGAGAATGAAAAACATATCACTCTTTTGTCATCATATGCAGTATTCAGAATTTGAGGTAAATTTTGTTGAAAGTAGATTGTTATCTGATATTCTGTCTCAGAGCTCCAATTTGGCTTTTTCAAGCCTGAAAGAAAAATGCAAATACTATTTCTGTTTCTTAGACAATTGTTTAAATGAAGCGTTGCCAAGTGTCTCTTAAAGTTTTTAAAATATATCTGTCTACTAGGAAAAAATAAGTTACTGATTGATCTCATAATAAGGGGTGCAGACCAATTAAATAGAGAGAAATTAATAATTTTTCAGTGATTCTCCCAGTCAAATTTTTTAAAAATGTATTAGTTTAAAAGTAACTATCTGGTTTGGCTCCATCCTTGAAGACTTCTTTTGACTTCATTGTATTATTCTGTTAACATTTTAAAACATTCCCCATCAAACTTTAAAAAATTATTACTCCTATTTTTAGTCTTGCAATTTGTTCTTTATTGTTGCTTTAATGAGCTGTACAGAATGGAAAAGTACAGTCACTCTACTTAGTACTTTGGCAAAGGGATGTCTGTTCTATGCCTAACAAGCTGTGTTAGCAGGATTCTCCAGCAGCAGTAATCTTTTGTAGCTTTATAGTACTTTGAGGAGAGATTTAGTTATCAGCAGCAAATGAGCCTTTTTCATTATATTTTTTTTTAGTAGAAAGTGCAGCAAGAAGAGTTTAATCCACGTACTGAGATTTGAGAAAAATTAGAATTTAAATTGAAAGGTTTGATTGTGACCTTAAAACATTTAATACAAAACCCATCAAGGAACATTTAATCAAATTGGGTCACTTCAGGCCAAACTTCATGAGTTTGTGCATGAACAAGCAGTTTGGCTGTGACTCCGTGCTCCGCTGCCTGATAAACTTTTGCCTGCCCTGAGTTCGTGACAGGAACAAGGTTGTCTAAAATACAGCGGTTGCTATTTCTCCCTTAAAATCACTATGTTTTGGCTCCCAAAACTGTTCACATTTGTCTTTACTGGTCATGCTGTTTCTCAGGCACATGTGCTTGTTCCCCTTGCAAACAGCCAAGCAGTCCCATGGGAGTTGGGCACTGAAGAGTGGTGGAAAAGTTTAGTTTAGTCTCCATCCCACACAGCAAGCCATGCCCATGTGGAATTTCTTACAGAAGCAGATTGCTGTGGGTGCACTGCATCTTACAGCTGGAGTTTCTCAGGATGTTATGGCAGAAAGGCATTTTATCACATATAAACTGTCCACACATCCCCAAGTAGTTCAAAAGCTGCTGTTTTTTCAAATAGTGTTTTCTAGGAGGTAAACTAATGAATATGTTAAATCTACAAGTGCATGTTTTCCTTGAAGAATTATTTCAGCCTTCCAGTCGTATAAATTCAATGTTTCTGTTTGTTTAAACTTGATGTGGGATTGTATGAATGATGGTAAATTAAGTTAATATCCCTAGTTTAAACAGACAGATTTTTTCCTCTGATAAATTAAGCAGTATTCTGTCCTACTACTGAACAAACCTAATTTTGATACAGGAAAGGAGATGTGCCTTAAGTGAAATTATATCTCTCTGTAAAGCGAACTTAACTAAGAGTAGAAGTATGCAAAGAAGATATCATACAATATACAGAGCAGTAAGGATTAAAACAAAACTAACCTTCTTTGTCAGGAGATGAGTAGCAGGTACTGCAATTGAGATGTGCCTTGGTGAAGTGATCTGAATTGCTCTGACACATTGCATTTTGTCTTCAAACACCACACCCTCATCTGGAAGTCTGTTGCACTTTCATTTTGACTTTACAGTTAAAAAAAACTTCTAAAAATTGTGCTTTCCTGAAGACTGTTCTTGTGTTGGACATGTACATTTCCTACATTCCTTCCTGTTCCACCCAGATTGTGATTTCTCTTTGGAAGGTCAGGACACTCTTACTGCTTCTCTTTGTTATTTGTGATTTAATTCCTGGAAGCCCAAATGTTTTATACATTATCAAGAGGCTTTTATTAACAACACATTAGAAAGGTGAAAAGGAGGTCCATCTGGGGCTCAGTTACTGCCCCAGATACCACAGGGGGTCACTCCATTCTTTCCTCAGAGCACTACTTTGCTTTTGATGGCTGACTGTATACGGTTTTAAGGGATCCTTACATCACTTCCTTATCTAACTTTTTAGGGGATGCAATAGAAAGATGAGTTGTTTTGGGTGAGGTGGGGAAATCAGTTCTTTCGGTGTGTAAAATCAGAAAGAGGGTAAGGAAAAAATGTGAAGGCAAGTGGCAAATTTTCAACCAGAGTACAAGCAGGTAGTTCTGCATCCTGGAGGAGAGTTCTCAGGGGCTTGAATGTTGCCAGTCAATGTCATGATCAAATTAGCAACTTGTTTAAATTCTCTTGGATCAGATAGCGATCTAATGAGCTTCAGTAAATGCAACATTGAAGCCAAACAACAGAGAGAAATATTGAGCAGACCAGAGTCACATTTTGGGGCTTTTGGGCACTCTGATCCACCTGCCATGACTGGAGTAACCTTCTGTCTGTGCTTCAATTATTTTGAAATATGTGAAAGGAAAGATTCTTAAAAGTGGGCAGCTAAGAATGTAATGGGCAGATGTTTTTCATATGCTATATTTTGTTTCAGAATGACAATGTAAAGTTGCCTGGGAAAGGAATTGCAGTCCAGAGGAAGAGTGCCTCAACATTTGTGCATATTTCTGCAATGCTTTCATCTTGAGCTATCACAGTACTTCAGTGGTGCTCTTAACAGATAAGATGTTTGGCCTCCTTCCCAGCCATCTCCTCACAGGTCATGTCATGGCTTTGAGGCCTAAGCCATATATCTTCAACACAAATGAAACTTTCAGTTCTGGATAGGCTTTGTCTCAATAGAGTCCCCAGCAAGACAGAATAAGCAGGCTAGAGCTGAGAATGCTCCCAGGGAGCCTGCAGAAGTGCCCAAGAGGTTCTGTGGGCAGGCTGTAGAAGGCAGTTCATGCAAATCCTGCCTTGCATATGAGTTCCTCAGCTCCTTGTAACTTTCCAGGGGTGCAGGGAGGACAGATCCTTCTAGTCAGAGTAAAGAAATAATATTGTCAAGTATGTATTTCAGTAGGGTCAAAAATAACAAAAATTGTAAGTAAGAGTGAATACCAAACACTTCTTAAGTAAAAACACTTGTGGCTGTGTGCAACTGGCATGAAGGCAAGGAAAAAAACATTCCTAAGCTGAGCACCTGCTCTCACTGGCTCCATTGGAGCCTGTGAGCTCCAGCTGCGAATGGCCAGCAGCCCCTTGCTGTTGCACAGCCCCAGCATTGCCTGTTTGCTTGCAGCTACAGTGTAGTCTTTGCCCTCCATGAACCAGCTGCCTGCAGTGTTATCTGGAGACAAGATGATGACAAAACTGGAATACAGTATGCTGGTGGATAGAAATTACTGTGGCCTCTTGGTGGGACGTGCCTGTGTGTGTCCCTTTTCTCCATTAGGAGACTCCCACATTCCAACAGTACCATGCTGCCATTTACCCTACCTGTACCAGTTTTTCCTTGTAGGAGAGTCCAGAACATGTGTTTGTCAGTGCCTGGGAGCTGTCAAGTCTGTAAGCCCCCACAGACCCCTGAGAGAGAAGCAGCCTCCTGGGTTGAGGGGTGCAGCAGCAAGTGCGGCAAAAACCATAGGTATTCAGCATTCAGGCAGTAGTTTATCTGGCCTTAGTCATCTTAGACAGGAAACTGAAGACTGAACACTGAAAAATAAATATACTGCAAGAATTAAGAAGTGCTGCTGGCTTTTTGGCAGTTTCCTCTAGTATAAAGGTTGCCACATTTAGTAGTCTCTCCACCAGAAAGAACCTATATAAGTTGATTGTTTGAAGATCACTAAACTGAAGCATGTTCTACCCCTGATAACAAAGATTAGACTTCTAATGAGATTGTGATCAACACTCTAAGCACATTTTAAAATACTATCTGTGCCTGTGTGAGTACCATGAATTGTTCAAAAGTATAAAAAGTTAGTTAAACTGAAGATGTTTGCCAGTGTAGCAGCATTGTGGTCTAAACATTTTGGACAGGCTCTGCAGTCATATACATTGAAAAGCTCATTTATTGAAATGTATAGTATATAAATATGGTTAAAACTGACCTTCTGAATGTCTAGTGTTTCTTCAAGTGTGAGTTTTCTTGCAAAACTACTTCTAACTCATATCAAAATAATGGGCTTCTCTGACTCTTCTCCTCCATCCTCCAGCACCATCTTTGAATTCTGTAAGTGATGTGAAAATGTCATTTACAAATGAGATGTTTATTCCATCCAGGCTGTTTGCATTCCATCCAAAGCACTGGAGTTTTTCAGTCTCGCATTACATCAGAACTTTTTTTCTGTCTTTTATGGGTCAAAGTGACATAAAATTTGTTTTAGTTTTTCAGGACTTCAAGCTCTAAGGAGTGGAAGGGCCAGCAATCTGCCCTTCTTTGCTTAGATATCAGATAGGAACAAGCACATATGAGATGGAGGTATTAATTTGCCTTCCAGAAATGCATGCAAATGATTTAGAACATCTAAGCAGATGTCCAGCTCTCAGTGAACTCCTCACTGAATTCAACATGAAAGCTTCTTCTGAGTTGTTTTTTTTTTTGTGTTTTTATTGGTTGTGGGTTTATATATATATAAATATATATGTATATACACACAACATGGTTAAATTTGCCCTTTGTTTTGAAGCGAGGATGTAACTTGAGGATTATTTACAAAACATTTTTTCAGGAGATTCCAGAAGATCAAAATATCTTTTGCTTTAAACCTCACTTGAAAATAGGTCTGGTTTAGAAAATAGCACTTGTGTAATTCTTTACTTTCTGTGGAAAAGGAGAAGACTCAAATACCCCTTGTCCAGGGGTGACATTTCCCTGTGCAGGGTAGTACCCTGCAAAACATATATTGGGTCATTTGGGGTTGATCACCTGCTTGTTGCAGTTGCCCAAATGAGCCAAGTGTTTGAGATCCAGTTTTTGTTGTTGTTAGGTTTTTCTGCCAAGTTGATTTATGCCCCTGCCCAAAGCTTTTCACTGGGATTTTAGCTAGTTAGCATTGGACAGCTCATAGGCCACTCTGTTAGTCCCCTCTGGAAACAATGGCTGAATACCATATTGCAAAAGAGGAAAGTAAACAGCTGGCAGTCTGGCCCTCCAAACAGACAGTATTTATCACATTTAAACAAATCTTTCTCCCACTTCCTGACCATCACAGTGGCTGTTTGTAGGAGGAAGTGGCTCAGCTTACAGCCAGGTGGTTGTATTGTCCAGACCAGAGTCTCCCAAGCCTTGTGAGAACAGCTGCCAGAGAAATTATAAAATTGTATTTGCTTCTAACCTCACAACAAAACCAAGCTGCTACGGATCTAGCCTTGAAATGAATCTTTACAAAGCTTATCATCTGCACTAAGACAGCAGTAAATAATTACTGATTGCTACACCCATTAAGTAATTTCCCTAGCTTTATTGTTTGTGGGAGGCTTTGAAAGGAGCGAGAGCATGCTTTGGTACTAAGAAACCTTTAAAGGAAAAGATAGGGAGGATGAAGGCTCATAGAAATGTTATTTTAATCAATTGTAGAATCTTCTTCAGGACTAGTACATTAAAGTGCTTTCCTTATGATATAAAGGCGTAATAAATATGTCCATAAAAAAAGATCTCAAATAATGTTATCTATGGCTTGAAATGCTAGCAAGTTATTTTCAGGTAACAGTTTTCACTCAGATGTTTCTTCAAAATGCAACCTAAAATTGTCTGTGTAAAGGGGGAGAAATCCTGCATTCCAGAGAAATTACACTGAAGTAGTAGCAAAGTTATCATGGTAACCCTTTGATAGCCTTATCTGCATAATTTGGTTATAATGTGGTTGGTGTTTCATTCCCGCACAGACTCTCCAGCCTGTATAGGTTGAAGAAGTTTTTTTAAAAGTTTTACTTTTGAAGTGGCAGCATCTCAAAGTGATAGATGTATCACACTTATTTGCTCAGCAGAAATGGAGACAGAAGTAATCACATTCCATTTCAAGTACCTTCTTGTTCCCTTTTCATTGGAGTAAGTGATGGAGCTGGAGGGTTTGGATGTTTGGCTTTTCTTGTTTCTCTTCCCACAAGTCAGCTCCCTTTTACGTGTTAAATACTAATATGTATTTTGTTTCAGTGTGATATTCAGAATATAAACACAGGGGTAGATTGCATCACAAAAGGAAGGGAATAGGATTTCTTGTTATAAAACTTCATTTGATTTGGCACTGAGATTTTATACTACAAACAATTTTTGTATTTGTCACTTTTTTTAAGGTGCTGGGAACCCGAATTGCAAAGTTGCAATTGTAATGGGCAAAACCAAAAACGCATCAGCATCCAGGTAAGAATTCCTAGGAGACTCAGAATTCGCTAAAACTTGTTCCCTGGAAGAATCACTGCTTGCAAAAATGTTGTTAAGTGAAATGCCATTAATTACCTTGACCAGTTGGATGTGTTCCTAAATTAGAGGGATTTTTTAAGCCTCAGCACCTGTCTGTTGTAGCCTGATTTCCTCTGTTTTGCTGTCAGATGCTTTTGACTGAGTCCTTCCAACCTTTCCACCATTGCCATCTTTCATTGACATGCTTCTCACCTCTCCCCATTGCACCAGCTACAATGTTTGTGCAGCTATGTGATGAACTGGATCAGGAAATTTTGGGGGCCTCACTAGCTTTATCTTGGTCACATAAATTTTAGTCTGCAACAGTTGTTTAGTCTGCATCAACAACCAATGACTCTGGTTTACATTTATTTTGTAAGTATAGTATATAAAACAATTAAAACCAGGAAGAATTCAATAATAAATAGTAATGCTTAAATGATAAAATCAAAACTTTTCAGAGCTTCCCTGAACAGAATGGGTACAAGTGTCATATCAGAGACCTGAAGTTACTAATTAAGTTTTTCACAAAGTTATCTGTAAATACAGAAAGTTAAGGCTGAAACATGGGGTGTTGGTAAGGTGAAGCTGTGTAAGCAGAGAGCATTACATATCTTAAATCAGACCTACACATTCTATTCCTATATGTGTGTACAATCCCTACCTCTTCTTTGACATAAATATGTTCAACGCTTGTTACCAAACTAGAATTCCAAACTTTTGCAAAAACTTATACAAGTAATGAATAAAATGCTCCATGTCTGGTGCTGTTAACATCACACAGCTCATAATGCAAAAGTATTGTGATATTTGTACTTAAAATGGATTTTAATCCAAGTCCTGTGGATAATCTGAAGTTTTTAGGTTTGGCTAGGTTCCAACAAGACGCAATCAGTAATGTTGATGCAGCACCCAGGAAGGTTTGCCTGGAAGTTGTACAGACAGTGGCATCCATTGAGCTCTTAAAAGCTGAAGAGAAGTTAATGAAGGGGATTATGTGACTCTCCACTTACTGGAATTGGAGACTGAATCCAGAGACCTGGGGCATCACCTCCAGTTCTGTGTGACTAACAACTGACATTAAATATTTGGAAGGAATGTAAACATGGGGATGGATTTCTCTTTGCCTAAACTATAGGCAAGCCAAGATGATGATTCTGATAAACTGGTTTTGAGAACAAAACAGAAAGGTAGAATGGGAGGAACTGACTGTGTGATACAGAACTGTGTGCACAGAAGTGACAGCAGCAGGAGTTTTGCATTAGGTGCCACATTTTTACTTGCTGACTGGTGGGTCAAGAAGTATTGAAGCCACACAGTGTGGACAGGATGGTGCAGGTGGTACAGGTAAATCGCAGCACTGGCTTTGTGCAAGTCCTAAATTGAGGATGGAAAATAAAAAAAGTGGATGGGGCCGAGAGAAGGGAGGCTCAGACTTAACTGTGCTTTTTGTCTTGATCAGGTACAAGCAGCACAGCATGATTATTGTTCCCATGGACACCCCAGGGCTGAAGCTGATAAGACCTCTCTCAGTGTTTGGCTACATGGGTAAGTGGTCATATTTATCACCTATATTTATATTAGTTTATTAGCAGGCTCAGAAGCTGCAGTTATACTGATAAATACTGTGTATTAAATATATTGGTAAAATGGATATATAGAAGGGTTAGGAACTGGAGGTCTGTATTTTTATCCTCCTTTGTTTTACCCTGCTATTGTGTTTTCTGTCCCTGTAGATGAGATCCATGGAGGACATTTTGAGATACACTTCAATGATGTACGAGTACCTGTCTCCAATATTATACTGGGTGAGTTTCGGCACTGATTTCTTTTTAATACATACAGCAATGAACCAAGCTTTATGAGACAGTGGTTTATGTCACGAATCACCATAAGTTATTTTAAACAGTTGAAGGAGGCCACTCTTCCTTTTGCAGCCTACCTGCTGCTTGAACGTATCTTATTTAGAGCAGAAGGAAGCAGGGCAGTTCTGGCTGTCATGCAAGTATCATTGCCCTGAAGTACAGCAAAGCTAAGTCTGTAAGTGGTGTTCTTCCCCCAAAACCAGCTCTTGAAGACTCTACAGACTTTTAGAAATAATGTTCTGCTGCACTCCATGGCTGGTACTTGGCAGAACGGAAAGAGAAATAACAAGCAGGCCAGCACTATGACCCACTGCAGGGAGAACTCTGCTCTACTTCTCTCACTCAGTACAGATGCTGATTTATTTCCCTACTGCTTCTTTTATTTTGATATGGGGCCACTTCTGCTTGGAGCCTTGGACTATTTCAAGAGGGAATCACAGAGTCTGCAGTTGGCTGTTTTTCTTTCCAACCAGGTGAGGGCAGAGGGTTTGAAATAGCCCAAGGCCGGCTGGGGCCGGGCCGGATCCATCACTGCATGCGTTCCCTTGGTGCGGCCGAGGCTGCTCTGGAGATCCTGTGTCAGCGCGCAGCTCAGCGCGAGACTTTCGGCAAGAAACTCTATCAGCATGTAAGCACCTTCCCTCTTTGGCTCTGTTCACACACTCCACACCTTGACCTTTGTTTTGCCCATACAGCCTTGTGGCTCTGATTATGGACATGGCGACAGCTGTGCCCTAACCTTGAACTTATTCAAGTTTATTCATAAAGCTTTGGGTGGCAAAGGGAAAGAAAACAAACCATATTGCAAGACTCCCATTTTTCACTATAATCTACAGCATCTTTTTTTCCCCTTGCAATGTGCAATGAATTGGATATGCTTTGCTGGATTTGAATATGGATTTTGTTACTGTTCTTCTTTGCTTTTCCTGATCAGTTTGGACAGGTATTTTTTCAGGCATGCAAATTTTATTTCCATAGTTACAATTCACCATTTTTGTGTATCCATTCTGTCACCTGGCTGTCTCCATTCACAATCACTGGAGACAGTCAGGGTCTAAATTTAACTCTAAATTTTACTTCTTTGATCAAATATTTGTAGTAGCTTATGAAAGTACAGACCATATCAAGAGCAGATTGGATATCCTTGCTCTTATCTTGCTCAGGATTGAAATATTGTTTCATGAGCTTGTTAAATAATAAAAATATGACAGTCTACTTTATATAGGAACCATCGCACTTTGGTAGCTGGCCTGTCACATTTCAAGTGTTCCTTAATCTTACCCAACAGCTACAATGATTTTATTGGAAAAAACAAGTAAAAGCAATGGAAAGAGGAACTTGAATTAGCATCTGGCACAGGTTGTAGCAAGTTGTTTGTGCAGATCCAGCAGGAGCAACGTATCTACTTTCCAGTCATTCGATTGCCCAACTTCCCTTCACCACAGTAACCTAGAATGACTGAAGAGGTGCATGAGGCACACTCTGGTTCTCAGAAGCTTGTTGAAGTAAAAGTGATGTTTGATGAAGCCACAGGCCTCACCTGGAGGCAGCTGCAGAGCCCATGCAGGTTCTTCACAGTGAGGATGGCTAAGGACAAGGTGAGGCTGGTAGCTTCCTTGAGTACCAGGGTGCCTGTCCCACCCAGGCCATCATTTATGACCCCAGGAACTGCTGACTGAAGAGACCTGAACACCTCAGACCACCTTTGCTGGCACCAGCCAAGCTGAGCTTCCAGACTGCACTGAAGCAAGCTCTGCACATTTGCTTGTGTGTCCTACAAAATCCACAGCCCTGTGTGTCCCTGAGGCTGGGCCAGGCTCCAAATAGCTTTTGCACTGACAAGCATCACACATTTGTTTCTCCTGTGATATGTCAGCTGCAGGGGGGAAGAGCAGGGAAGGGCTGCCAAGATAATAACTTCGTTTTGGATCCAGTTACTAATTTATCATCTGTCAGATGATAGGCACCACCCTGCAGCTGTTTGCCTCTATGTGTCACACACCACTCCCCACCAGTTTAAGCAAAACAAGGCATTCCTCTCCCCTTTCACCCTCTGATTTTTTTATACCGGGGCTTATTGTATGGAGAAAAGGCTATGAGGGATGGTAAGAGGTAAAGGCAAGCAGGGAGGAAAAAGTAGGCATGAAAGAGCTTTAGGAAAATGGCCAGCATGCAGTGGGGTCTGATCAGGTGCCAGAATCCACAGGTTTTCCATTTTTCTTGGTTCCTGGCAGGAGAAGAATTACTTTATCTTTAATGTTTTTGTTCGTCAAGTATTTTCTTTGTCATGCTTCATATTAGATCTGCTTTAATTTGCACAGGAGTGGCTGTAGGTTGAGTGAATGTACTCATGCTGAGGAAGATGGGCAGCTCCATGTGTGCTCAGAAACATTAACTGATGTCCTCATCTTGACTTTGGGTTCTGCAGGAAGTTGTTGCCCACTGGATTGCAGAATGCCGCCTTAGCATAGAACAGGCTCGCCTGCTCACACTTCAAACAGCGCGCAAGATTGACATGGTGGGCAACAGAAGAGCAAGGAAAGAGGTAAATTTTAGTTTTTGGTAATTACGAATTGGTGGATGCAATGCCTATGCATGCAGCTGGTTAAAAGACAAGGTAAAACATTGTTAAACATTATTATTCTAAGAGTAGAGTATGACTCAATGTTGAAAACAGTCTTAAGATATGCTTTTAATTGTCAGAAGATTGGGGAGTGATCTCAGTCAAACAGAGATGAATCTGTTCAGGCATTGCTTGCTGGTCTCAACACAGTAAGATAGTTTTGGGTGACTGGAAACAGTTTTATCATACCTAGGGAATGGGAACAGCAGAGCTCTTCCTCAGTAGAGGAAGGAATGTACTAAGAGATACCAATATTCAGCGTAAGTGTTGAGTAAATATTTTCACATGCTTATAAAACTATTACTGATAATGTGAGTTCTTGTAACCACAGGTAGCCATGACAAAAGTGGTTGTTCCAAGAGCTGTGCTTAAAGTGATTGACTGTGCAGTTCAAGTGTGTGGTGGAGCTGGAGTTTCTCAAGACTTTCCTTTGGCGTTCATGTGAGTAAAGGGTGATTTCCTGTAGATTTTAAGCATTTATTTTTCAATAATTTATAACACCAGTAGATGCTGTTTCACCTCAGCTTGAAATAATAGTGCATGTCCCTTTAAGCTATAAAATTTAAAACAGTTGTTTTTATAGTGCAATTAGCCTTACAAAAATAAAAGCTGACACTGGACCTAAAATAGTTCTTATCAGTAGTAAAGAGGATGTGCTTCTGAAACTTAGTATTATCCCTTACAGCCTTGGGGAGAAGCAAAACTTCTGAATTCCCAGCCCACTCATCTCAATCCTGCCAGGAAGATTTTCCTGCAGTATCTCCTATGTGATAGCTCTTTTCAAAGCAATGAGTGTCAAAAGGACAGCAAGACCAGTGCTGAGAGCTCCTATGGGAGCCTGTGGCAGATCAGGAACTCATCCCTAACTCACCTCTCCCCCCACAGGTTCGCGTCCATACGCACCTTGCGCCTGGCAGATGGGCCTGATGAAGTTCATCTCTCAACAATTGCAAGGTGGGAACTCCTTGACCAATCGAAGAAGCTCACTGCAAAAATCTAATGTCAGCCTTCTCTAATGGAGGGAAGATTTAGGAAAAGTTTGTGTAATAATCGTATCTAAGGTAAAAACAATGAATACAAAAACTTGCTTCTAACTGGAAGCAATTCTCTCATTATTTTCACATACTAAACTTAATAATTATGGGCTTGCTTTTAAGAATTTGCAGAACACCAAGTAAATAACATATCTGGACTCTTGCTAACACTAAATAAAATCTGTTTTCTAACAGGCCTAAAGTGCTTTCTTTGTTCTGAATCAAGTCCTTTATCCTTTTATTGTAGACAAAGCACTTTTGAATCAGAAGTCCCACACAATTTAATTTATTGCAAGCTAGGCTTGGAGGTAGTACCTTGCTTTTTCTTTTCCAAAGCTCAGCTGCAGTCCAACCCTCTCTGCTCCCCAGTTCCCGCTCTCAGCCTCCTTGTCACTGGACTACACTGAGTCATGCCCCCAGCTTCTCTAAAGTGAGGCTCAGGACAGAACACCAGGCTGGAGTCACATGCAGCAGTTTGTCTGAAACTGCTTGGTTATTACTCTGCAGTGCTTCTTCAAATGGTTCTGCCCCTCTTTTCCCTAACAGCTGTCCGTTTTGTCTTCCCTTGCATCCTTCTTCCTGCCTCTCCTTTAGTGCACCCTCACAACCCTCCTCTTGGTTCCAGCTGCTCCCATCCTTTCTTAAATATGCCTAAGCTCTGGTGGCACCTTCCTCCCTAAGGTGTTGATGTTTTGGCTGGCAGCAGCAGTGCCAAGGTACAGTTCATTCTGCTGCTACCAAAACAGGCTCTGCATTTAAGCCTAATACACCTGTATGAAGTTCTTGAAGGTCAGAGTTGCTGAGTTCTGTTCCTGTACAACCCCCTTTGACCTGACCTACTTCAAGAGAACTTGCCCATGCAGGAACAGAACCAGGCACATCACAACACACTGCACCACTGGTAGCTCTGCTTCCTGGAGTTAGGATAATCACTTTTCAACTTACACAGGGCTGGTAACTTAAGGACAATGAAGTTAAGGACACAAGAGCTTACAGTTAGCATGAACAAATAAGTTCTGCCCCCCTCCAAGCTTCTTCCTGTTGGAGCCTCAGGACAACACACACTGCTTGTCTCAGTCTTCAGGATGAGGCTGTGCCAGTTCTGTCCTTGATCCCAGAGCTGAGTGCTCACTTGAAGGGTGTCCAGCTACAGCTGTAGTAGTCACTTGGGGGGTACAGTCACAGAGTACCTAGAGCTGGAAGCATTCCATGAAGTTCCTTGACTCATTATCCTTAAAACCATGATTATAACCTCTTTTGAGAAAGCAGTAATTCTTGTTTACATTTCCATCCACCTTAGTTTCCTCTTGCTTCCTGCCAAGAATGTTTTCTAGGAAGCTGAGAGTGTCAGCAGGTCAGTGGCTGAAATGCACTTCAAATACAAAAACACCTGTACTACTACATGTGGTTCAGGAGTTCTGCTCCAGGCTGTCAAAACCTGCACAAAATGTTTTTTTCAACCAAGAGTGCCAGGATCATATTTACTCACATTCCAATTAGGGTCTCTGACTGCCCTCATTTCTCACGCTTTCAAAGAACAGCTAGACAACAACACCTTTATCTCATTAACAAGGCTCTTAATTCCCTTTATTTTAAAATTCTATGTACATATGAATGATCTGTATAATGTACACTCAATATAGAAAGTTTTTATATACTGGATAATGTATAGAACATTTCACAATTACACTAATTTCTTACATAACATGTCAACTTTTTAAGGTTTTTTTGCTGAAGCTTTGTCAATTTGGTCAAGCCAGTTATACATACAAATGTCTAATGCTGTTGATCTGAGGAAGAAGATAATGTTAATGATTAAGGACATGAGTGAACTGGTGCAGAGACAAACCCTTTCAGGTCATGTTCAATGGAAGTGATCACATCAGACTGAGAAATGAAGGGATGCCCTTTTAGTGGGGTTGGTGAGGTCCAAGTTATTTTAGCCCAATTCCTCTAGACTGTAGCTCAACTCCAGTCATGCTAATCCATAAAATATAAAAACTAGGAAAGTTTGATTCACAGTCTTGTAAACAAATATAAAGGAACAAAATGTGCTTATGTACAACAAGAAAAAAATTCTTGTGTACCCATTTCAGCTGATCCACAGAGTGCTTTCTTGTGTTACAGTGTGGTAGTTAGAATCACTGACTTCTCCTAGAAAAAAAAAAGTCATAGCAAAAAGGAATAACACTGTCATAAACACCTGTCAAGGCAGTAAGTTCACTTCAATATATTGGAGGAAAGTGCTGTTCCTCATCACTGGCCAGTCTGCCTTTGTCTCTTCCACAAGGATTTCCAGTCCTTAGCTGACATCTCCCACTTCATTGTCTACCGGGGGTGGTACGTTGGGCATTACAGATGACGTTGTCCCTGCAGTGAGGTAACCAGCAACTCCAGGGCCTTTTGGGAGGAAAACAAATACTAGTGATTAGTTTTCCTTCTCCTGGGTGACTGATCAGCTTTATTCCCTCTGGTAACACTCAGATACATCATCTAAGTCAACCAAACACCTTACAAAAAACATTTAAGAGTTTTTCTTCAGATTCATTAAAATCTAGGAACACTAGAAACTAAGACTTCTTAGTCTAAAAAGTGGAATAGCTTGTGGGAGCCATTTTTGGGCTTGCTCAGTTTTTTTTTAAATTCTGGTATGTCAGAAAAGTTAAGAAGAACCCCAACCACCTGCATTACCCATCTCACCTTCAATCATGGAAGCAGCAGTAAAGCAGGGATGGCCCTCCTTTGCTAAAGAAAGGCCCTGCCACAGAGTCAAAAGTAAGTTCAGGCATGTGTTCCACTACTAGGCTCCTTGTGTACCTTTTCAGTGTTGTAGAAATTTTTCCCAGCTGCAAAGTTCCAGGAAGCACAATGGGCTGCCCCATGAAGAAGCAGACCTGCCTAAAGCTTGTTTAGCCAGCATTTTGTGCCTTCAGTAGGAATAAAGTGACAACATTCTTGGCATACACAAATGCTATACTGGAGATGCAGGGCTCACACCATTACTAAATTTCCATGTTGATTACTATAGGGGCAATCACTTTTGCATTGCACGCAAAGCACCTCTCCCGCAAAGCCTGGAATTAAAAATTTAGTCATATAGAAACTTTCAAAAAATGCAATTAAAACTTAGGTTGCAGCATGAGGTGTTTCAACAGTAATTTTTATGACATTAGTGACTAGAAACCTGATCGCTCACAACACATTCCTGCACCAATACAGCAATTGACTGGTCTTAGACCTCCAGCCTACACTGCCAATATTCAACATACTAAATTCTGCTGGATCCTGTACTCCTCCCCTTTAAGCCATCCTCACTGTGTTCTCCCAAATGTACTATTCCTTCCTGCCCCACCCTCCTATTTCACACTTCATCCCAGGGCCAGAATATCAGAGTGTTGTTTGTCTCCCTGCAATCAGTTCCAGACTACTACTGCGAGGCAGAGAGTAAAGTAAGCAGTGCCTCTGTCAATAAAAAGCTCTGACAGCAGGAGGGGACCTCTCTTTGCCAGCCCATCAGTGGAACCTGCCAAGTGTCACACCCGCTGTTACCCATGCTAGTGCAAAAGTTCCCCATAGTTATCTTGTGCCTCAAGCTTTTCCTTTATGGAGGATTCCTAACATAGTTCTAAAGTTCAATTTCTGTGTAGTACCAGCAAGTGCCAGCCCAGTGCAGTTGCCAGTGTAGTGCTCCTGTGTGCTCGAGGAAGGCAAGTGTGTTGGTGTTGGGCAGTTTGGGACCACACATTTGTACAGCTCTAGGACATGCATCTGTTACTCGGAATGCAGCGAGCGCAGCGTGCGTTCTGTGAGGTGGTATCTACCTGCTTTAGAGAGCTACACAGAAGTTAGCAAGCTGCCTGACACAGCAGATCTAAAGCCCACTTCTCAGGTGAAGGGGACTGCTGCCAGTTAGAAGGGAAGGAGAAGAGACACCTGAGGGAAGAGAAATAAGCAAGGGAAGTTTCAAGGGAAGTGCAAATAGCAAAGCAATTTGAAGCAAGACATAAGGCAGAATACAAGTTAAGAGAAGTTAAAAATAAAGCTTGGTTTCCATCTACACTTTGCATTTGTACAGCACCTTTTTTCTACATTGGCAAGCACTTAAACATTAGGCAAATAAAAGCAGCACAGGCCTTAAGGCAATTGGAAAACTGTATTGCCCCCAGTCTCAAGCCTGACCACATCTGGTATAGTTTCAATTCCTGGCCAATAATCAGTCAGCATTTTCTTCCTATTTCGAAATTTATATTATTTATTAAATACCAAGGAAATTCAGTACAAACTGAATCAGTTCCATTGTTCTTTGTCAAACTGGCACTGAACAGTACAAAACCAGAAAACTCAAGTTCAGAGCTAAAGCACAGGGTCCTGTGTGAAAGAAATGCATCATGTGTTGCAATACCTACTCTCAAAATACAAGCAACTACTTCTAAAAGGTGTAGTTCCTGACTTGAAAGGCTCTTGCTTCATTTTCTCAAAATGCACGTTAATATCTAGCAAGAAAAACTTTGGCCATCTGATTTATACTTCATTAGTTCAGTTATGCTCAAATGCTTTACTACCAAGATTGCTAGATTGGCTTAGATGAGAAAGTTCCATGTGGCACATGGCTGTGTCCACACTGGCTTGTCACAAAGGACTTTAAAACCCCACCTTTGAGGTTAAGCTTTTAAGAATAAGTGTTTGTTCAGCTGATGACTCCTGAAGAGTCAGAAGTTTACGTGATGTGTTTGCTTCAATGTCATTATTTGCTACATCTGAAAATATTTTATGTGATAGTGATATTTTGGACTGTGATAGTGTGTCTGTCAAGTGCTGCTCAAGTGAAGGAAGAGCAGGACTTGATTTGCAGTGACATAACTGATCTGGAGTTATGTCTGCACCATGCAAGGAAGCTCCCATCAGCTGCTAACCTTAGTGTGCACACAGTGTACAGCACACACTCCTAAAATGCTCTTCCTAACTACCAGTGGGACTGGGGTGCCTCTGGAGTGCCATTTCAATCTTGGTGGCACCAGCAGGGGACCCACCCAAGGTGCATCACTGCTGCAGTGAAGTATATGCTGCAAACTCATCATATAGGCACGAGGCCACCTTGGCAGGCCACTGATTCTGGCTGGAACACAGCCTCATACTCCAACCTATTAGCATTCCAAATTTTGCAACAGTACAACTACCTAAAGTCGTGTTAATCGACACAGCCAACTAATACAGACAATCTGAGTGATTCTGAAGACAGTTTACACATCCCTTCAACTGTGGACAAACTTGTGTTCTAGAACTGAAGCAGACTGATCCTGAGAAAGCATGGAAAGCTATTGTCATTCATCAGTTTCAATTACATCTCTGCTTTATCACTACAGAGTACTTGCAAGTCTTGCCAATGTCCAGATTCTGTTGCTAAGTATGTACAGCAAAGACTATGCAGAGAAATACACTCTCAATCAGCAAGAAGTTTACCTTTAAATAAGTGTTTTAAAAACTTACTGTATTTTCACAGCACTGAATGTTCAGACACTTGAGAGCATTAGATCCTGGGGATAAACAGTAACTCTAGAGTCCAGAGAGACAATTAAGAAACAGTTCAGTACTTCAGGACATAAACAGGAAAGAGTTGCTAACCTGTGAGGTATCCTGATGTTTGCGTATCAGAAATGAACAAGTCGTGTTTCTGATCCTTGAAGGCACTCCACACAGAAGAACGGGACAGAATTTCATTTACCTACAGTATTTGAAGAGATAACACAGTGAACAAGTGCCATTTGTCATGTTCTAGGTAAATACACCCATTTTCTATTGCCAAATCATTCTGAAGGGATTACGCCAAAGAACATGGCAGTAGTTCAGGCTGTGATATGGAATTTGTGCACGTTTCCACAGAGACATGCTTTTCCATGTGAATTGTGCAGCTGAACACAATGCTCAAAGGAAGGTACTTAGTAGCTTGACTTTATCCTTTGTTCATCAGAAAGGTGACAAGGAAAAGCAACCCTAGAAGCAGCCCTTGCCACTCACTGACAGCTGAGGGAGAATAGCACTTTTCCTGCACTAAAGCAAGACAGAGAATTGGAAGAAAGACCTATTTCCAAGTTTCCTCCCCTTGAGAAAGCTTTCAACCAAAGGGTAAGGGAAAGGCATTAAGAACTAACACAGTTATTGGGACAAATTTACTTATATATACATCCATAAAGCTGCTGCAATTATGTATTTATTCAGAAAACAAAAGAGACATTTATATCTATAACACAAGTTCTGAAGAGTTGTCAGTTAAAGCTAACCAGCTCATAGAACATTTCTGCAAAACTTGGAATTTGTCTCTCTTATTAATGGTCTTCAAATGCATGGAACTAATGACTTCTCCACAAGCAAGAGATGAAGAAATTCCAAACCATCATCATTTTGCAGTTGCAGTTGTGGAATGATGCACATGACAGTCAGAAGATTAAACAAGAGATGTTCAGAGTTTGACCTAGCAAATGTCAAAGCCCAGATAAGGACTTGTGACTACTCACCTGTTCCCCATACTGCAGGCTGCGAGACATGGATTTCAGAGCCTTAACAATCTGAGCTTTTGTTGCAGATGGGCTTTCCAGGCTCTCAAGACCAACACCTTCAAGCAGCTTTAGAAGATAAGGGACCAAATCTGCTTTCAAAGCCTGCAAACATACCCAAATAAGTTGTCTTAACATGGACCAGGAAATTCCATACAGATTTTTTGTCACTAGTATTAGTGTGAACCAACAGTGCCAACAGCTATTACTACAAATGATGAGTCCATTTTTCCTGAGCTGTATGAATATATACAAGAGAAAGCAAAGATACTGTCCAGCAATTCTGTTTTATCTAGGTGTAAACTCAGTTGAATTAATTGGCATTCCACTACACTTTCTCAGTGGACACAACACTACCTTGTGCATTAAGCTTCAATGCTCATCCTTGAACATGCCTGCATTTTAGATAGAAAACTTTTCCAACAAGAAAAGCACATTAGTTAAGTGTCCAGGAGGCTTCCCAAATGCCATTTAAGTTGAACAGCTTAAGCATACCACACTTTTACGGTCTGAGAATGTACTACTTACTTGGGCTACTAAGTCAGTTTGCTCCTTCTGAAACATTCGATTCAGTGTTTCACAGGCTATCCCAACTACGTCCGATCTCTTTTTCATTCCATTCATGAGAGGGCCAATGGTCTCCAGTGATGCCATCGCTCTAACACAAAGCTGTAGAGAGAGAAATATCCTGAGGATTTAATTTTATGCCAAGATCAATGGTTATTGCAGATATGGTCAGCAAACACCATAAATTTCTCAGCCTTTAATCTAGCAATGTTCCATTAATTAACTATAGGTCCCTGCTCACTTGCTACACAGTATTTATAGTTAGAATAATGCCCTTTTAGGAACACTCCTAAACAATACAAATAACTCCAGCTATGTTTTTCTCCCCTCAAGTACTTAGATGATTCAGTACCTCATTGTCTGACAGTATGTGCATGACACGAATGGCACTTTTAGGAATGGCATTGTTCTTGTGATTCATAGCCTGGATTATCTTGTGAAGATGACCAAGAGGAGGAACTTGATCAGCTAGCTGAGGCTGGGCACTGAACAGGCACACAGTTGCTGTGGTAATGGTTTCTAAAGTTTCCCCCTGCAGAAAATTGAAAATCAACAGAAAGTGTAAAGCCTTTTGTAGCACCATAAGAATATTTCTCACTTGCTTTGCATTATATATTTTTTTCCCTAGTGCTTTTATATCACTTTACTCTCAAACTGTTAACAAGTTAAGAACATGATTACCACCTCTAATAGTGGCAAACATTCACAAGTTCCACAACGACAGATCACATAGGAATTTCTAAGTACTATTTCCAGTATCTTCAGAATCCAGTATCTGACTTGGGGGAAGCATTGACAGCATGGATGTTTGGCTGATGACCTGAATTCCTAAAAGATTCTGCAGTCTGTGCAGAAGCACTCGCCATGCCTTGTGTATTCCGCATGCCTTTACAAACTGCTATCACATCTTTGTAACGAAGATGCCTGCTTTATTAAACATGCTAGTTAGCTTCCACCCTGCAAGTCTAACAGAGAATCTGTCTGGACACTGTTTAAAAATTAATTTTCAAACTGTAACACATTTGCTGCACTCATTACAGTAACTGTTAGGTGGCAGCCTTCGGTAGTTCACATAATTTATACCAGAGTGGGAAGTTAGTGTTGCAGAAGGACAACAAAATCTCAAGAGCAGAAAATTTTTAGGTGATATAGAAGAAATGCCATTTTTTGGGGGTTGGTCATCATGGAATAATTAAAAGACACTTCATGTGTTAAGCCTTATCTTTAGCACAAAGTAAGTCTCTAAGACTTAACTGAAGCTAATTGTATGGCTTCTGGGACTTTAAAAACTTGACTCATGTTCAGAAGTTGCCTAAACGTATCAACACACTTTTACAGAGAGTCAGAAAGCAGACAGAAAACCCCATCTATGATAGGAAGAAAGTGTGAGAATCTAAGTTAATCAGACACTGAAAGACTGAAAATGCTAAACAAATTCAAAGCATAGAACTTGGAAAAAAAAAAATCTTACATGGGGGTTATTTTTCTCCAGTAATTCAGTAAACTTTTCCAACAGTGCAATGAGAAATTCTCTTGGTTTCCGTAAAACCCAGGCCGGCTGGGCAATAAAAATCCTGAGGAAGACTCCCCCCACTGAAAGTTCACCTTCCGCTTCACCATACACCACAGCAAAGTCTTCAGGCAGCTGTTGAATTGTAAAGTAGAAGATATTTACAAGGGTATTTGAGAGATCTAAAACTGTTTCTCTAAGTGGTCAGGGTCGCTAACTATATTCTCTGAAACAGAGCTGTGCAAGACCAATAAACCCTTCATCTTGAAAGAACATGAGCTAAGAAGTGACAATAGAAGGAACAGTGCAGTGCAGGCAGTGCCACTACAGTGAACTTTTCTTTCAAAGAACACAAGTAACTGAACCTGCAACTGCAACAGTGACAAGCCCTAATTCAAGAGAAGCACCAGCAAACAAGGCTGATGATAAATCAGCCCTTTCCTTCCTTTGCACACTTCAGGGCAAGTTTTCTCACCACCAGTCTAGGAAGTTTCCAGTTTTCATCTGGATCAAAACAGGCATTGATTGATTAAACACATGACTGATGCTGAACTAGAGGACTGTTGGGAGGAAGTCATATCTAGCTTTTCACTACATACTGAAACACCTCACTGATGGGCCTGATGCGAGGGAATGGCTAAGGATTCAAATATTTTTTGAGACTCAGTGACTTATTAAAGTTACTTCACATTTACCAAGAACAAGTTTACTATGGCTACGTAGTGACAGGACTTTTTCCAGCAAACCAGTAACATGACTTTTTCCAGCAAACCAGTATTCTCCTTTGTTGCTGACTTTTAATGGGTTTTAGAATGACCTGAACTATCAGGACATTCAGAGTATGCTGACAGCAGTTTTACCAGTGTCTAATTTCAAGGTGCAAGTAGAAACAAAGCAACAATTCAACATTAAACCAGTTATGTTTTCAGTTAGAAGCAGTTATGTTCACAGCACAGCAGTGAATTCCTTTTAGTACATTTAAGAAAAAAGCCTGTTAGAGTCCAATACATGCATCTATTATCATGTGGCTTACAGCCTCCCTGGACACACTCAAAGAAGAAACAGTGTACTTTTACCTTCCAGTTACTGTCAGGGTTGTCCCTCTGAAGTTTAAAGTGCCTTCAAAAAGAAAGTAAGTTTTAATGAGCAGTAAAAGCAGCAGCTGTCTTCTCTACTTTATACCTCAGTCTCCCTCCATCATTGTCAAGCAGCTCTAGTTTCTAAGTCCCATTCTATCCCCATTATATCCCTCCAAATCTTACAGCAGTGAGAAAATACCTGGACTGTGCACAAACTGCACCTGCATCACTGACTTGCATGTACAGTACACAAACAGTGAACAAGTTTCTTTCACTGAAGTCTGGCTTGCGAGAATTCTACTTTTTACAGGCAGAGCTTTATCTCACAGTTCATCTACAGCAACTCTGGTTTACTGCCACTAAGAGAGAGTCTCAGTTAAAGATAACTGAGTCCAAAGGTTTCCACATACTCAAGCATCATTTCTCGAACTGTTGTTGATACTCTCTCCCTGGAGCTGTCATTCCAAATTAATTCTGGATTTTCATGGGTTCCCTCAAAGATATGAACAGCAGCTTCAGGGTTGTCTCTCATGGCATCCATGAAGACTCCAGGTAAAAATTTCATTAGTGTGATTCTAACCTAAAAGGGATGAACATAAATGACATTTAGTGTATTACATGACACACTAACAGAAATGGAAACCTCCGCAATGTCCAAATGTCTTAAATGCTAGAATTGTTAAGTGCTAGACAACACTGCCACAAAATAAAATACTGCCATCATTTCAAATAGCAACAGCCAGTGACACTGAAATCTAGGTCTCTACTGTTGAAGTCATTACCAATGGAAACCAAACTGCTTATACAAGTTACTGTACGTACAACAGCTTCTAGAAATCTGCTCACAGATTAAAAGTTAAATTATTTTGAAAAAGCCTGATTGCTCCTTACATGAGTATTTCAGAAACAGAAGAGGATTTTTTGCTCATCTTTAGAGAGATGTCAGTAATATCAAGAAAGAGTTCCAACATGAGCTGTTAAGATTCTTACCTTTGGACCCACCAGCTTATCTGCAGTCATTTTGGCAAAAAGCTCTGCTGTTTGGGCTCGAACCTGTGGATGAGTTGAGTTGCAAAACATATCTAGTAAGTAGATTAACGCACCTGTAACAAAGAGATAGGGAGCATTCAGTTTTGTTTTGTTTTTTTCCTGTTCACAAGTACTAGGAATTCTCCAATTTCACACTGATTATTTTTAAGGGGAGAGTGGCCACTCCGTGCATTTTAAGTCCATTGTTGCAGAAACATTTGCTTTCAGTGTAGTACTGTACCTTTTGCCATGGCCTCTTTAATTATTTTTGTGCTAGATGTCAAAGCATACAAAGTTTCAAGGACAAGCTGCCGACCTGTCAAAATAAGGAGCATTAAGAACTTAGTGTCACAAAAAATGAATAAGCAAAGATAAATGTAACCAATCTTAACAGAAAACTACAATATATCTTCGACAATTACAAGCTTAGGGATTTCTCCCTACACCACATTAGTTAAGGAATGTCAAATCAATCACACATTCTGATACTGCATAACTTCTTATTTATATGCTAATTAGCTAAATTTCCAGGAATAATTTGTCAATGGAACACTAAACAATACAGAAGCAATCAGAGTACCTGCAATTCATATGTTTCAGATAAAACATTTAAGACAAGAAACTGGTCACACACATTTTTATAAACCATCCTTGTTAACATTGGATATGACAGTCACTAATGTTTAAATCAGCAGACAGAAGTGACTTAGCAGCATATCATAGGGCCTGTGTGATGACAGAGATGGTCTAAATTTTGCATTTGTTTAAAAAACTATCTATTTCTATTCCTGCTTCCTGTCATCTTCTTTAAAAAATGGTGATTCCTGTTTGGTACCTCTGCTTTTCTTATCCAGAAGGGGAATAACTGATAACTGAAGCATTTTATTAGGACCAAGCATAGAAACACCATGTTTCACTGAGGATGTATTGCAGTATTGTCTGTACTGCTCTCACTAATAACTGAGCAACTGAAATGGAGCACAGCAACAGCTAGGAAGCCTGAGGAAAACTTTGCTCCAATATATAGGCGTTCTTATCCTAATTTCTTTTCATAACCCAGCTCTCTATCCTATAAAGCTAACAAGACCATTTTAATCTACAAGTCAAGTGCTAATTTCAGCCAGTTGCATTCTTATAGGTTTCTGAGTTAGAAACCCTTTGCCTTGCAAGATAGATAGCTCTACGGTACCTACTTGAAGGTAAGGAATGCAGGAGTGCCAGTAAATTAGCAAGAACCATTGCCTCAGCAATGTTGTTAACACATTCTTGATTACTTGTTACTATGTTGACTACCTGCAAAAGATCAGAAACAGCACTTGATTATATTTCAGCTATTTAGACACTTTTCAGAAAACCCAGTGTATGAAGTCAGCCAACTCACTGGCCAATAGAGCTGATATTGACAACGTTTATTCCTCCTACCAAATTGTTTTGTCTCTTCAGGTGAGAAGGATGCAAAGACACAGGCACAAAGTATCACATGTTCCTCCAAGGTGGAACTGATGCCTTGCAGTCTCAATCTAAGTATTTTTTAGATGCTACTCCAACAGCTACACAATCAGGTTTGTTTATGGTGATTATGTAAAGCACCCAGACAGGGAGGTCGGGAGTTTGTGGGGATTGGTTTGTGTTTTGGTTGGTTGGGTTTACCTCCAGAGCCAACTGCTGCACCAGGCCAGCTCCATGGACACGCAGAAGGGAGAATATCAACTTAAAGTGCCCTATACATTCACACTCGGAACCTGCAAGAGACCAAATAAGTTACTCTCCATGTTAACCAAGGCATTCACTGAAGGCCAATTCCCAAGCCCATATTTCACTATACAGAGGTGTTAAAGACTACACAGCTGTAGGTGTAAGAACTCACACAGGACAGCACCTGCTAGAGAGTTAGAAAATTATGAACTCCTCTCTATTAATCTAGCTTCCACAGAATTTCAGGTCAACAATATTAAAAAACTTTCTTCTCTAAAGAAAGTAACTGATGTAGATCTTGGTCTACCTAGTTACTTGCATTCTTACAAAGCAACTAAACAAATTCCATAATTTTATTTATCACTGACCATCAAAACCTATTGTCTTCAAATACACTTTCAGAATGTCCCAGCTCAGAGCAGGGTTGCTATCTCCAGCAGAACAGCTGCCTTCAGGTTTATAATTGCAAACAGAGAGAACATCCTAACCAGCTATTATTAGATGCCACAATAGTAACATGGTTTGCTTTTAGAAGGAGCATATAATATAGTAGGAAAACATCCTAATCAATTGTCTCACACTTTTCCAGTCTGTACATTCATTATCTTCTCATTAAACTGCTGCCCACTCTGAAGAGCATCTTCTCCTCTTGCTTTACTACACCCTTATATAGGTGCCATTTAGGTGTTTACTAGCACACAGTATTCGGTTCAAGGAGGATTTTTTGATGCAAGGAAGTTTAAAAATCAGTTGAAGATTCTCTGAAGGATTACAGAAAGTTTCTTTCAAGAGGTTTCAGTCTTCCTAGCAACAGCAGGATCAAATTGCAGTTAAAACATAATGATTCAGAAATGAAAACAGGTAGGACTTGAATTTAACCCAAAATTTTGCTACATCTACTGACAGAGTTCTCCAGGTAAGGAAAAAACCAGCAAGCTTATATGGCTTACCAACAATGTTAAAGTCTGTCAGCAAGCAAAAAAAGCTCCCTTCTCACGGGGAGATAAAGACTACAGAGGTTCAGACTTGTTAAGGTTGTCCACAGAAGAGTATACTGGGAAAATTCAGTTTTAAGCTTACCTGGGTTGTGTTTTATGACGTTTCTCAGAGCCTCCAGGGCCATTTCAACTCTCCGTAAGCGATCTCCATGTTGATTGGACTCCACTTTCCCTGTCTGAGTTATTGCCATGAGTGTATGAAGGTACTGTGCTTGTGAGCCTACGTAATCCAAGAGGCTTGCAGCAAATGCTTTAGGAAGCTGTGAAGTAGAGATGACAGCATTTTTAGCTGTGTGATGCAACAGTACCCACGGCAGAAGAAAATGCATCCAAATAACTTCTACATTTCACATATTCCTTTTTTCCAGATAGGCAACACTCCTCTATTATCACTATAACATCTGGTCCACATTAAACCCTATTTCTATCTAAATATACACTTAAACTGCCCCTACTCCATGTATATGTTTGCCCATCTATATATAGATTGATTGCAAAGCTAATAGGCAGAATCACCACCTCCTGGAATTACTGAATAAACCCAAGTGTCTGCTTCACAAGCTTGTTGAGAGAAGTCATGAAGACATCTGAAGAGCACACCTTATGACAGACCTGCTCTTTTAATTTATTCTGCTCCAGTAAAGAGATTTCTCATAACATGCTGGTCTTGAAGGAAATTTCCGTAACATTTTTGTATTTCTCCTTCTGTTTGCACTGACAGAAAAACAGGAAGAAGTAGCATTCCAAAAATCAGTTTTAACAGGAAGATTTTTAGCTACTTCTCACCTCTAGTTGGAAGGTAGGGACCTCATTGTAGACTCTAACAAAAATCTCTCCCACAATAAGTTCCTTTGCGTGGTCACTGAAGACAAAGTCAGATCCATAGGTCTTGTCACAATCACCCTTTAAGCAGAGATAAGCAGCACAAGCTCAGACAGAAAATCTTGTAGAAAGAGTAAAGCTATAATCCGATAATGAAATAGGCAATACTTGAACAGAAAACTTAATGCTTCAGCAAGTCAGAAGCTCAGACTGAAACATAACACAAAATGAACTGGCAAATCTCTGGGTTTTTGTTTTCTTTTAAAAACTACGGAAGGAAGAAAGTAACTTTGGGGTAGACAACAATGGATTTTTGTATTACCTGTACAATTGCATCCCAAGAGGATATAGGAAAACACAAAACAGTTTTTTAAAAAGTAGTACTGGCATTTAAAGTAAAGAGTATCTTACTCTCTTAATCATGCTTTCTTGCTGAGATTCCAAAAACTCAAGTAATTCAGCTCGTGTCCCATTGTTCCAGATCAAGTAGGGGTTCTCTGTGTTACTGTTAAGCATCTTCAGAGTCTAAGAAAAGCAATTTATATGATGTAACACATTTACAAGAGTTTCAGATTGTTATGCACAGTAATCAGCATGTTTCATGATATCAGTCAATCCAATCTCATTAACAGCTAGACTAATTACACAAGCAAGTTTAAAGTGTGAAATTTCCCTATTGGAAAAACATACAGGAAAACAGTATATGCAGTTATGTGGAAAGTACAATCTAAATTTTAGTTCTCTTTATTCTGCTCTGCGCTTTCTTCAGATTCTTCATCCACTTTTGACAGTAAATAGCAACTACCTGCAATGTCAGACTTCCTTGGCACCACCTTTAAGGAGTTATGTTTAACATTTGCTCTCCCATCATCGTTATATCCTTAAGCCTTGAACAATTAACTCCACTTTTTTGTTTCTATATTTGTTTTGCAAATATTATTCTATAAAGCACTGTTGCTATCCACTGTGTTTGATGCTGAACCAGTTTCTTCTCCCTGCAATTACCTCAACTGCAAGTAAAAATCACTAGAGTTTTGGCCAACAGATGCTTACCTCAGTAGGACTGACCACAGCAAGTTTTCTTGCAATGTACGGTGTCAACATTCCAGCCAAGCTTTTCCTGATAGTTGGGTTTTCAGGGGTAGCTTGTTCATCAGAAAGATACCCTCCAAGGCGACTCAAGGCCAGGAGACTGAGCTTAGCAAGGCTATTTGCTACCTCCTGAAAAATACAGAGACAGTTTGAGAAAATCTAGAGCTTTCTTCTGATAGTAAAAATTTACTTTTATACTATTTGCTATAGATTAAGAGTGTCTTGCATGAAATCCATTAGAAACCATAGGTTTTGGCAGCTTTAACAGTCAAACGGTTTAAAAAAACCCAAAAAAACCAAACTCGAACAGCATTTATCACTATACAAAAATTCCTTCCAAAACTCTGTTAATGTTACTCTTCATGCAATTCAATGATTCTAACAAATACTTGAATATACTTGGTCTCTCAGTAAGAGACCACAAACAACAGCCATGATTATTGAAAGCACCTTGGCAACATTACCTGCTGGTTTGAATCTTCACTTTTCTGAATCCCGCTCTCCTCCAGCGTATAGTCATAGTTGAAGAGGTAACCCAGTAAGTACCACAGAACTCCAGCTTGGAACAAATGTGTTTGCAGCCAGTAATCTAAGGCAAAGGAACTAACACACTCTACTCCTAAAGCAGCTACTCGTGGTATGGTCTGAGGGAAGAAAAAAAAAGTTTCCCTTAATACCTGTAACCAAAGAATGCCAACTGGTTTCCATAGATTCAAAAGCCAAAACTTGCTAATTCTGCAGAACTAAGCAGCCCAGAAATGAAAAGTGGACTAGACATAATTTCTGCAGCAGAAGTATTTGGTAACCAACAACATAGCTAATTAGTCAGCATCTTTCAAATGGAAACGTACTTGAGTAGTTATTTCATATGATTAGAAAGCAGCAATGATGAACTGCTGGAAAAACAATTTAAAACTGAGGCAAAAATTCCCAGGTAAGTTTTTTTATGGCAATACATGTGTCCTGTGTGGACTAAAGAACACACAAGCATATACAGTTAATTACTAGAGTCTAATTTTAGTCTCCTGTTTTCATACATCCCACATGAAAAGTTAAAGACAAGCTTTCCTTTCTTAATTCAGACAAAATTCAGCATTTTTACAACATGAGTCAAGTTCAAAAGAGCTAAATGGCAAGAAAACTTCTTGAACATTGTTCCCAGAGTTTATGCTGACTTTAGAGTTTATCTGCTTATGCAAGATCTAGTTGTAGTACTTTTATTTGCTGATTTAGTACAGTAAGCCAAGCTGCCTGATGTGTCAGTAAAAAGGCAAAAGTAGCTGAATCTTTAGAGTGGCTGCAATTCAAATCTACAGTTTAAATGGATTCAAACACAAGTGTTGAAACAAGGCAGTTGATTATGTATCTCATGATTTGCTGGGATCTTACAGAAGGGTTTGACCAGTCACTGCAACTATGAGGAAAGGCTAAGAGAATTGGGTTTGTTCAGCCTGCAAAAGAGAAGGCTTCAAGTTAAACAAATTGTGGCACTCAAGTACCTGAAGGAAGCCTGCACAGGAGGACAGGGACTATTTACAACTGTATGGAGTGACAAGACAAGGGGAAAAGGCTTCAGACAGAGTAGATTAAGATCAGATATTGGGAAGTATTCTTTACTGTGAGGGTAGTGAGGCACTGAACAGGTAGCCCAAGGAAACTGGATGCCCATCACTGTAAGTCTTCAAGACTAGGTTTGCCTTGAAACTGATCTAGTGAAAGGTGTCCCTGCTTTTCACTAGGTGTCCTCATGGCAGGGGGTTTGGAATTAGATGAACTTAAGGTCTCTTCCAACACAAACCATTCTATGATTCTATGACTGTCTTATCTGCCCTAAAAGCAGAATATTCCTCAAAACATTTGACAGTCAAACATCCATTTGGACAAAGAAAAGGAGCACTCACCTTGCCATAATACAGTAGTCTACAGAGGTCCTTAATTATGTTAGGCATTTCTGTAATCTTCTCTCTGCATTCCTCAAACTGAGCTGCTACACTGTAGCATTTACTAATGTATCCACATACCTAAAAATCACAATATTTTATTGGTTCCAAGTGGAGGAAAAATGCATGTTTACAATTAATATATACAATACTAGCTCAATGTTTTTATTGATTTTATTTTAAACACACACTTGCATTTATTATCATATTACACATATATATATGAAATGTAGTCTTCTGAGACGACAATACACTCAGTTAAAGCTGCTGCTTTAAACTCACCTGTACAGACATATCATCTGGCTTGCTAGAACGAGTCAAGACTGCTACACAACGACTAAATGCTTCTTGCAATACCTGTGAGGATTGGATGATACACAAGCTCAGTCACAACAAAGTGGTAAAAGCCAGTAAAACCAATACATTAGCTAGAAAAGTAATTTTTAATGGCTGAAGTGAAACACTTAACAAAAATCTGCTGCTTGCACAAATGGTTTGTAGTGCAAAATTCCTTGTAAGTGCTAGTAATAGCCTTTGCTGGCTTAAGAGCTGCCAGTTTTCTCACTGTACCAATACCTCAGTCAGATGACACTCAGTTGTGTGGGAATGTGGATCTGCTGGAGGACAGGAAGGCTCTGCAGAGGGATCTGGACAGGCTGGACCAACGGGCCAAGGCAAACCGTGAGAGGTTCAACAAGGTCAAGTGCCAGATTCTGCACTTGGGTCACAACAACCCCATGCAGGTACTACAGTCTGAGGGCATAGTGGCTGGAAAGCTGCCTGGCAGAAAAAGCTCTGCGGATGTTGGTCAACAGCCATTGAACATGAGCCAGAGTGTGCCCAGAAGGCCAAGAAGGCCAATGGCATCCTGGGTTGGAACATCAACAATGTGGCCAGCAGGACTAGGCATTGTGATTGTCTCCCTGTATTCAGCACTGGTAAGGCTGCACCTTGAATGCTGTATTTATTTCTGGGATGCCCCTCTCTACAAGAAATACATTGAAATGCCGGAGCATGTCCAGAGAAGGGCAATAGAGCTGGAGAAGATTCTGGAGCAAAAATCTGATAAGGAGCAGCTGAGGCAGAAGGGATTGCATAGCCTTGAGAAAAAATGGTTAAGGAGGGACCTTAGCACTCTCTACAAGCACCAGAAAGGAGGTTGTAGCAAGGTGAGGACTGGTCTCTTCTGCCAAGAAGCAAGAGACAGGACAAGAGGAAATGGCCTCATGTTGTGCCAGGGAAGGTTTAGACTGGGTATTGGGAGGAATTTTTTCACTAAAAGGGTGGTCAAGCACTGGAACAGGCTGCCAAGAGCAGTGGCTAAGTTACCATCCCTGAAGGTATTTAAAAAGGCATGTAGACATGATATAGTGGGACTTGTAGTGTTGGGATTAACAATTGGACTCAGTGATCTTCAACACCTTTTCCAACCTAGATGGTTCTAATAGTGTAATATGTGCAATGAAAAGGCCTTCTGCTCAAGTGACTTATTCACATTTATCTATTCTTTCACATAAAAAATGCACCAGTTCTGTAAAGGAGTAGAGAAGCTTCATATGCAGCTTGCTTATCCACAGTTCAACAGACAAGCCTAGGTCCAGAAAAGGGTATACTCTGCAAGATGTTTCTCCTACTGTATTCAGAATATCTGAGATGTTAAGAATACCAGGTTTCTCAAGACCAAAAGTGATTCTCAATTACATCTAATTTCCCAGGCACTGAAGATCTAAGATTTCTAGCTACGGAAAAGTTACACTAGAAGCATGCATTTTAACATATTTCTTTAAGTTTACCTCAATTCCACTTTCTCTCCTCAGTTCTTCTGCATTTAATGCTGAACAACTGACAGTATGAAAAGCAAGTTCTGTAGCAGCAGGCAACAGTGGAGATTCTTTGGAAAACAGAAGGTCATCTGATGTTTCAATGGTAATGGTCTTTATCAGCATAGGATAGCCTGCATACTTGTAAGGTTTCAAATCTGAAAGAGGAAATGAAGTCCAAGTTCATGTATACACAGAGTCTGAGCAATTTAAGCCACCACAAAATTATTGGGGGAAGATATATCAGATATATAAGGATTAGGAAAGGAAGTCAACACCTGGGAATCTGGAATAAGACTGAGCAGTCCACACAATCCAACTCCTCATCATATAGAGTGGTTCATGCTAGAAGCTAACAGAGTTTCACAGGAAGAACTCATGTAAGATCAAAAAGGCTTGTCTCCAGCTCTGTAAGCCCCCAAGCTCAGAGCCTTCCCAATGATGCTTGTCTCTCTCCAGAGAAACTCAAGTACAGCTTGGTCTGTGTCTTAGACCACGACTGACTGACAACGAGCCTGTAAGGATTTTGTCCAGTTTGACAGAACAACTTTAAGTTTTAAATTGTATTTTTCATTCCTGTCGAGTTTCACAGT
>VRYO01002734.1:44045757-44086398 GCA_009812075.1 Sialia sialis | reverse complement strand
AGCCAATATGTTTAAGTCTATACCAATGCTCCATAGAACCAACAGGACTATGATTGCAGGTGAGGTTCTTAGTTTACCATTATAACGTAACACACAGCGGGCTCTGCAAGACTTGGACATGGCAGCAGCTATCAGCCTGGGACTGCAGCTGGAGCCAAGTGTTAAGGTGCTCTAGATATCCCTCTCTCCCAACTGAGTAATGAGATAGGTCGCGTTGCAGTACACTCACCCAAAGACTCTAACCCTGGTCAGAATTCCTGCAAGACTGGCTCACTGTTAATAATCAGATGAGTGTAATCTCATGTGTAACCAGCATCTGGGTGAGGATTTTTCTGCATAGATCGAATTCTCCATACCGAGGAAGCTCCAAACTGATTACTATTGGAGCAGAGAACTTCAAAGAGCTCGTCATGTTGTTTTGAATTAAGTTTTACTGCAGATTCATTTATTTCATGGAAGAAAAAGTCCTATTTTGAAGCCCTATACCATACGTACATAATGTTGTGGCAAGTCAGAAATCAGGTCAACAGAGCACGGACTCAAGAAGAGAGAAGATTAAAGGTAACTGAAATGACCACTAAAGAAATGAACATAGAACTTTGAGGCAGCATGCTTACCTTCCTTATGCCTGTTGAAGAGGATGCTTTGAGTTTTCAAGATCAAAATTATGTTTTCTGGATCTGGCCCATCTATCACCTTGGCAGACTTTGTGCATAGAAACTCATATGCTTTATTAACTTTTTCAAACATATCCTGCAAATAAGGAGAAACAGTCATAAGTGCTGTTAAGAACCCTCTAAATTACTAAAGCATCAGTTTAAGTGCAAGTAAAATAAAGCACTTCAGGCTATTAGCAACAGCACTAGTTTTGTTGCCTCACTGCACTTCAAGAAATACTGCAAACAACACTGGGTCATGTATTAGTTTTCTTTTATCTCCTGAACTCCGCCTTAGGCAAGAAACTGAATCAATCATACAATGACGAAAGCAGTATGTATAACTGGATTGTGAGAAAGGGCAGAGAATGCAGTCAATCTCTGAAAGGGAACAAATAGCTTGTTTAGGTCCTGTGCAACTCTCCAAACAAGACCATTTCTGAGATGCCAGTCTAATCTCACTACACCAGTTTACTGCAGAAATCCTAATCCTTGAATGATATTAGTTAAATTACTGATCTGTAGCATTAATCTGTATTTTAGCACTCATCTAGGGCATAGCTTTTAAAAGGAAGAAAGACAATTTAAGTGTGCATTTCAAAATTCTTAATTTACATAGTAGCTGAATATGCCCCTATTTTATTAAGACCATAAATTTGTGTTGTACATACCCTGCCTTCTGGATTCTTGTCTGGGTGGTATTTTTGAGCCAGCCTGAAATAAGCTTTCCTGATCTTGCTTTCATCATTTCTACAATAAAACAAGTTTGATCAATTACACTCAATAACAAAAAACCAAAAACAACCGCAACAAAACCAGCCTGAGATTCTGACAATGGTACTAACACTAACTGCAGCTTTCACTTTTGAGCTCTCCTACTTCTTTTTAAAATCCTGCTTCATCATCTTACATTGAATGGGGGGTAATCATTTAGTCACAACAGGAAGAAATTTTAGAGGTTGAAAGTACCTATGTTAGGCACGCTTGTAGTAAATATACTAACCAGAAGGTGCTCAAAGTTCCTCAATATTTTAAATGAGGAATCTAAATGAGCTACAAGTGTTAACAGTTAGTATTTCACCATTTGCAGTAAGTGCACTATTCTTGAAGGGTAGCCACAAACTGCTGCTGGTTCACTTCTAGAGACCTGAAGTCAGAAACCAGTAGCAAGACAGGATGCAAAAAATTCTAAGGCTATAACAATATGGGGGAGGGAGAAGGATGATCACACAAAAAAGCTCCTTTGAACATATTCAAGCTCTGATGTATTCTTTGCTCACTATGGTTGAGTCTAAAGCTTGCTCTTCAAAAGAGCAAAGCTCAAAGTATTGTTTTCCCCATTTTCAGCTTATGTAAACACTTTAATAATTGTTTTCTCAAACACTGGAATTGCATTTTCAAGCTTTATTTCTTTTTAGCAAAGCAATCCTCCACTGTGAAAGAAGAAGGTGCTACATGTGACTGAGCTGGTACCACTAACTCGTTCCAAGTATAGAGATAAGAAACTTCAGTTTGCTCAATGCATAGAGTTTATATAAAAGTAGTTATACAACTTTAAATCCTGAAGACGACTTACTGGCCTTGTCCTCTGGGTAGGTTAAGAACTTCATAAGCATCATCTATTGACATGGTAGGTGGCTTCTTCTCCACCTCCTTCTTCCAAGCTTCTAGGGTATCTTTCAACAGTTTAACCTCAAGAATTACAATTTATTAGTTTTAATTTATGCTGACACTAATATACATAATTTTTAACAAAATGCTGCTTTATTAATTAATCCTGTATTTTAGTCAAGATAAAATCACCTTGAGATTAAAATGACTATGTAAGAGTCAAATTAGAAGATGGAGACACAGTTCACATCATAATACTACAAAAACTGCAAAGGCTGCATGAATAAATAAAGCTGCTTAGACAGATCTATTCCATAAACTTGTACCAAAAAGATCTCTTCAGTTAATGGACTGACACATTAGCTTGGTTTCTTCTGCAGCGTGGACAAACAAGAACCCCAAAGTAATGATTTCCATTTCATCTCCCCACTCCAAAAAAAAAAAAAAGATTCACTGAAACACTCTCTGAAGTTTCTTGGATGCTTGATTGATTTTGCTATTTAAGTAGTTACCACAAGGAGGATACACTTATGGGGTTGCTATGTGGAAAGAATACTATGCTGCTTCAAGATAAAGTGGGGTTTAATGTATTTACTTGTGGACCAAAATTCACAATAAAGGAGTTACTTGCAACAAACCTAGCACTTGATTATGTTAATATTTTAGGATTTTTCGTTAACTTTTAGGACTGAAAGATCAAGAAATAAATGAATCCTAAAATACTTCTTACTTACTGGATCTTTAATCGGCCAGTCTGGAAATCTGAGTGTATCACACAGATGCTTGAGGTAATAAATGTTACAGAACAGTTCATTTTCCAGTTGAGGATAGTTGATAACCGGGATGGGACAGTATTGGTAGAGGGCTCTTGTATTGCTTTGAAGACGAGGGGTGAAGTCAGCAAGATGAGCAGCAATCTTCTCTATCATTAGACGCCTAAAAGTTACGAAGTTTAGTTTAACACTTGCCCAGCAGTCCTCAATCCTCACACACTGTACAAGCATGTTCAATGATTTCTTCTGAAAAGGTTTTCCTTAGAAGTTTCCTGCATTTCAGCAGGATTCGATTTCTATTCTATTAGAGAGCTATTTAAACACTTAACAAAAGTTTATTAAAAACAATTAAAAGTGGTATTTTGCTTTTCTCAACACCTCTTTACTTTCTGGAAGACCCTAATATGTATTGAAATATTAGAGATATATCACAGAGATAAGTGCTGGTAACAAAAAAGTACATATAAATGAGTATAAAGCACTTCACATACAAGTCTCCATTCACAAAAGTAACTTATGCAAGATGTTTAGGGAAATATTCCCCTTCCCACTGCCAATTCTGCTCTCCCTTGCCCTGGTTATTTTGCTTAAAGCAGAGCACAATGCAGGACACTGCCCTTGCACAAGGCAAACAAGAGGAAGTCATGGAATCCAGGTATTTTCAGCTTTCTTTAAGAATGTCAAATACCTCTTCAACATAACCCGTAGTTCAGATTTATTTGTCCCTCTGACAGAAAACAGTTACCTCATTTCATTGCTCCAAATTGCTTCCGGAGTGTCAAATTCTCCAAGGAATATCTCAGAAAATTTTTCTGGTTCATAGTTTTCTAAATAACACACCATTGCTTCAGGAAGAATATGTCCAAGTATGCTTCTTAGAACTATATCTTGACTTTTTGTCTACAGAAGAGATCACATGGTCATCTCAAAGGTAATTGAATTCTGTCTTGCTAACTAATTTGAGACCTAAAAACTCTCCCCCTTTTCCCTTATAGCTCTTATATTCTAGTTAAAACAACTACAGGTACTCTGCAAAACTAGCTGGAAACAGAGGAAGTTACTGTTACAATCTACTCACTTCTTCAGACTTGAAAGCTTGTTTTGTATGTGTGTATTTCAAAAACCTAGAAGAGAAACAGAAGTTATTTTCTTCTTGTTTGATACTTAGGTACCCTTGAATAGTAAGCAGACCAACATACTCCAGCTGGCAGGTATTACACATTTACTTTGAGATGGAAGAGCAACTGCAACAGTTGCATGAATTTCTGTACTATGTTCATGAAATCCTTGGGAACTCCATCAAGCTAAGCACTCCCATGTTATAAATGTTGCCTTATGTTCATAATTTCAGTTTGAAAGTCTTGTTAATGAAAGCTGGTTTTCTACACACACACAAAAAGATGCTGATAGAGAGACAGATAACCTCTATGCTAGATCATCACTGCAGGGATAAAATAGATGATTTTAGACCAACTGCCAACAGTTCTATTACACCAGAGTCATCATGGAAGCATGCAATCGTTTCCCAATGCATTTCACTGTACAAGAGACTTAACTGTAATTGTAGGACACCTTTTTATGAACTACTGCATTTAGAAGAAAAGTACTGAAATGAACTGCAATAGTCACCTACATGTGTAGTCCATTATCAGGCAGTACAGACTGACAAAACTTTTTTAGGCTTCAATACTGAAAGAGGCTATTTGATTTTTTAAACCCTTTCAATAGCTGCCTACTATCAAAAGCTACAGCAACATATATGGAGCCAGTGTCACTGCTTTTTAGTGTTTGTAATAGATTATTCTACAATAAGGTATGCCCAGTTTTCCTGTTAGAACTGTATCATCAGACATGTTCTCATTCCCTCTCTGGAAGGATTCTAAGCAATTCACTTTTTAGTGACTGAATAAATCACATGGAGGCAATTCTTCCAGAGGAAGAATTCCATGCTGATTCTAGCAAGCCACACTTCCCAGAGCACGTAGAGATGTAGAGCAGCAGTCCTGAGGATGACTGGTCAAGAGATACTTTTGGCTGTTCTTTTTCCTCACCTTGCAATAGGAAGTACGTTGGAACCTGTGTACATCATGATGAAGAAGAATACTCCGCTCAGGTAAAAACGAGGTAACTGGGGGTTGTCTTGCATGACATGAGTGAGCAATACAGCAACTTTTTCCACAAGGATAGGATCAAAAGTTAATAGTAGCTGAAATCAAACACAAACATTTATATTAGCTGCAAGTATCCAAGTTATTTAGCCAAAATTGAAGTTTAACTACAGCATTTTCACGCCTATAAGGCGCACCGGATTATAAGGCGCACTTCTGGGTTGTGGGCAACATTCCGTACTTTGTCCATATATAAGGCACACCGGACTATAAGGCGCACCTTTTTTTTTTTTTTGCGGCGAGGATCTGCATGCAAAGAAATGAATTAGTAACGGAATCGCGCAATGATGGGGTTTAATGGCAGGTGCTCAAAGGCACCCTCCCCATGCCGTGGGCCCCGGCATTTGCTCTGGGCATCGCGGGTCCCCATGCTATACTGGGAGAGCCTAAGCCCCAAACTGTGCGGGGAGCTGGGCAAGCAGCTCCAGGGGTGGCTCCGCATGGGAGAGCGGTGCTGAGGGGACAGCCCCAAACTGGGGGAGAGCGGCACTGAGGGGACAGCCTCAAACCGGGGCAGGTGGCCATGGAGAGCCATGCTGATGGTAGCCCCTCCAGCTTTGGGTGAAGAAGAGTCACAGCTGCTGCTGCGGCTTGCATTTCCGGGTTGGCAAATTTCCAAACTTTGTCCATATATAAGGCACACCGGAGTATAAGGCACACTTCTGGGTTTTGATCAAAATTTCAGTCAAAAGAGTGCACCTTATGGGCGTGAAATTACTGTAATTATTGGGACAACCCAGAAACTTACAGGAAATACAGTTAAAGAATACTTCAGCTTAAAAAGAGCAAGTGTCAACCAAAGAATATTGAAAGTTGAAAGGGACCTCTGGAGATCATCTTGGCAAACCCCTCTCCTAAAAGCACAGTCTTCTAGATCTGGTTGATAAAGACCATGTCCAGGTGGCTTTTCAGTATCTCCAAGGATGGAAATATTTCTTTATGAGCCATTGGCTGAAAGGCACGAAATTTGCAACAACACCCTGTGAAATGAACAACTGCTTGGTCAGAAATTCGCACAATGTTGTAATTGTTCTTTGATGTGTTTGGTCCACCTGAAGCATTCACATGGGGAAGACAGCAGAGTAAGTCAAATTTTCACTCATTTAGGTACATTTTTAAAGAGTTATTTACCTGAGTGATATGAGGAAGGCAAGTACTATCTGACAACAGCCTTTTCACTCTAGGCAGAGGTCTTATAATAGCATTATCTTGATCCCTAAAAAAATCAAGTAGAAAAGCAATAAGCACACCTGCCTTTTCTCTCTCAAGAACGAACCATTTTATTAAGCATAAGTATTAGACTATTGAAGCCATATCTTTGCCTTTTTTCATTAACTTAAAAGTCTGTGGTTAGACTTGGTAAGTGTGGTTTAGTGCCCTGCATTAAAGCAGTTTTGTTTAAGTTAAACAAGAGCCTGTCTACAGCATTAGAAATGCACATAGCTTGTGCATTCATTCTTGCAAGTCCCTTTCACAATACTAGTATTGTCTCATTTACAAACTCTATTTACCCGCAGAATTAATTACTACCCTGTAAAAGGCTCTTTAATAGAGTTCCTTAATGTACTACTTTCTAAGAAAAACTTTAAGAAAGAATTCATGAATTCATGCATCTGTCAGATAAAGTTAACCCCTTCTACTGAAAATAAATGTTTACCTGCTGGGAAAATATCCACACATGGTGATGAGCATGTTGAGGACAAGTGTGGCAAGGTCAGTCTCATTCAACACAGGCTGGCCACTGGCAAGCAAGCACCACTTCAGCTGAGGGATGACCTGTAAGGGTCGCCAGCCATCCATTCCCTGAGCCCAGCAACGAGTTTTTGAAGTCAGCTTTCCATTGTTCCATAGTTCTTGCATCTATTGCAAGATTAGAGATTAATTTAGTTTATTCATCATTCTGAGCCACCTTTACTTCTAAACACTCACACTCATGACAAGCTTTTAACTGCTGCATGGCTGTATAGCTGCATGAAATTTCAATGTGTTTATAACTCTGTCATAGTATCACAAAGTAGAAGGTGTCAGATTATGCTGCAACTAACTGAGGCATGAAGGGATAGGCAGTCTTACAAAAAAGGCTGTAGTTCTCGGCACTAACCCAAATCTGTTATCAAGTTTTAATCCTTATTTAAAGTTACTTGGAGAACATTCCTTAGCATTCTTTATGGTCCCTCTCACTGGTTGAAACACACCAGTCACCAGGACATAAATAATTTGTCAAGGTATGAGTCTGAAGCTGACAGGTACCTCTTGAAAGCTGTAAGGACCACTCCTTTCTTTGTCAGCATTGCCGAAGTACCATTCTTTCTCACTCTCCCTCTTTGCATCAGGTGCTGCCTCAATCACGTTGCTCTAAAAGTTGATATTTACAAGAATAGCTTTAGCTTCACAGTGCAAATATCACATTTCTACAGGAAATGTGAAAAGTACATTGATTTTTCAAAGAATTGTCCCTTTCACAGAATAACATACGAGTAGCAAAAACTAGAGGCCCCAACCTGCAAAGGGACTGTAGCTCTGCTCGTGTGAAGATGTGCCAGAGTAAGAAGATCTACAAGGATTCTGATACCATTTGAGTCCATAAGGTCCTTCACATTTCTCTGTTAACAAATGAACTGAGTTAACACAAGCATTTTCTAGATAAGCATTGCTGCAATTAATCATGGAACAGTTTCATTCAAGTAAGAAGTGACCACAAAAAAAAGTCGAATCATTCTCTAAAGTGACTAGAATGGTACAATCACCACAATACCTACAAGTTTCCTTCAGCTTTCTCACTAGTAAGTAACAGCTATCATACTACAAAAAGCTATATCAAACCTTTTTCTAAAACTTTCTCCTAAAACTTGAATTTTTGTTCAAGTTAACCCTGAAACACTAGTTCAGACTATTTTATACAGTCAAAAGTCTGCTGTTAAGTCAATCTTACCTTATTGAGGATCAGCTTATTGAGGAACAGGATCAATCTGTCCCGCTCAAGCCTGTCAGTGCACTGTTGCAGCAGAAAAGAACAAGTTAGTATTTCACAGCAAATACTAGAAGTTCCCTTCAAAAGTCAATACAGCTGCAAAATCCCATATTGTTTTTTCATGCCCAGAAAAATTGCTGATTCATGCAAAGCTAATAAAGGTAGTTTTCTGCCACTGAGGAGCAAAGGCCTTGTTGACCTCCAACACTGCTGTTGCCCTGGATCAAACCCACATTCTGCCAAGTCCATCAGGATCACGTTTGGATTTGCAGTGAATCAGTTAAAACAAGCAAAAAAAAAAAAAAAAAGAATGGTTTTAGCCAGCAGACAGAGAGGGTCTTTGATATTACATCCCTGTGATATTATCAATGCCCAAGGCAGAATAAAAACAGACTACATTGGTTCAGTTTCACTTGCTGATGTAAGGAAAGAACTCCTCCTTCCAACCGCATGGAAATTTATTTTTGCAAGCTGAATCAGTTGTCATGCACAATTTAACAGACACTTTATAGGCAAAGCAGCTACTACTACAAATCTAATCCACCACATGGGCTCATCTAAAGCTTTCATTAGGTCTGGGGCTACAACTTAAAGTCTGAAATTTGAAATAATGTGATCTGGAACAAGAATTTCCTCTTATAAAGCTTCTGCATCTTTCAAAAGCAAGCTGAAACTATATTTGGTGATTTCAAAGAGACTAGTCTGAAATACCTCCATGATCAGCATGTTTTTTAGTTAAATTTTAATGAAACTGAAACAACACCTGTTGATAGCATGGAAAAAAAGTATTCACATTCTGTAAACCCAAAACTTGAGCTTCACAGTAACTTAAAGGATCTGAACATATGCTGGACTACCAGTATGTTAACTACTATATCAAATAATTTAAAGTAATTCTTACCCTTTCTAACATTCCAACAATGTACTTAGTATCAGAAAATGGTCCTATTTCTTCATGACATCTTCCATAAACAATGGCCAATGCTTGCAGACATAAACATTTCATATTCACTTTTGGAGTAAGCAAGAAGCGATGGTAGAGTTCATTGAAGAATTCATATCTACAAAAGAAATGAGATTTTAGAAAAAAACCCACACATGACCTTAGGAATCAGATAAGGTTTTAAAAATGTCTCACGATCTTTTGATTGCTCCACTCGCTTCAGTTTCATCTTCTTCCAGCAGCAATCTTAGATAATAATCCCCTATTTTTATTTCTTCAGAAAGGCACTCATATTTCACCTGTAACACAGAACACCTTACTTAACAATTTATATTGTTTCTCCTTCAGTAAATTTTTGCTTACATAACAATAATGGCTTCAATTGCATCTAAAAACTCAACAAGGTTAGCAACATCTAAGTTGCAGGAAAACTGAAATCTGCAAGTTTTCTGTTAAAGAAACACACATCTACAAGACAAAAGCCACTGGCTATTGCTGCCCCACCCCTGAATAAATGGAGCTTCTCATCTTACTGAAATCTCCATTTCCAGCCTTTAACTAGTTTCTACTACCAGCTGGTTTTATTAGCTAAACTTGGATAACACATGATGCATTCAGTGACTCAAGTTTTAATAAGTAGTTATTCCACTACAAGGTATTTCACTTAATGTTACTGCAAGTATGAAACACGAGCATGACCTAATTACTAGTTATACTTGCTATTGTGGTGGATAATAAAAGCCTAGAGGCATCAGTTCACATAACAAGAAGCTGAAGTAAAATTGCACAATAAAAGGCATCATTAACTTCAGAGCAACTACATTAAATTTAGCAAATGTTTCAATGTTCAGTGGTAACAAGCATTTGGCAAGCACTTCAACTAGAGGAACATCTATCATACAACAAAAGCCACTCTACTGTTTGCAGATTACTGTCAAGAAACCACTACAGATTTATCTCAGCACATCGTACAAAAGATATCCCACTAACTGGGATGCTTTTAGGATTCTCAAGCCAGCATCCCCCTTGGCAAAATGACAGGCTCTACAGTTGATAGAAAAGCCTTTGTCACCCTATCTAGTTCAAATTCTTACACCATAGTCCAATAACATATCCATTAGTATTTGAAAGCAAATCTGTTAGACAGCAGCTGTTCAATCCAGTCCCAAAGTATCCAGGGTTGTAGCTGCAATACTGCTACTGACACATTCCAGTAGCATAAAGCCACACAGGAGGACAGAGTACAATAATTTCATGTGTATAAGAAACACTCTTTTGACTGAAATTGCGATCAGAACCCAGAAGTGCGCCTTATATGCTGGTGCGCCTCATATATGGACAAAGTTTGGAAATTTGCCAATCCAGAAGTGTGAGCCGCGGCGGCTGACGCAGCGAGCGGGGCCGCCGGTGCTGGTCGGGAGTGCCAGGGCCCGCAGCACAGGTAGGGCGCCTGGGGCTGTGTTTAAAGGCTATGCTGATCTGTTACCTGCCAGTAAACCCTGTGATAGTGCAATTCTGTTACTAATTCGTTACTTTGTTGCACATGGATCCTTGCTTCAATAAAAAAGTGCGTCTTATACACCAGTGCGCCTTATACGCATGAAATTACTCTACAAGGGGGAAGTCTGTATTACTAAGTTTCAAGTCTGTACTTCTGATTCTGTCCCAGTTTGCAGTGCTAAAAGGTTGGGATAGTAGACACTATGACACCCAGAAGTCCCGTGCCTGGCCTATACCTGAAGGAAACTTTGAAATACAAATGCCAGTGCAAGAAATACCAATCTAAATCCAGTCTTAGCTATTTATTGCATCAATGTAAGAAGCAACATACAGTTGCGCAACAGGGATAAATGGCTACATAAAAACTGTTTTCTCATAAAGCATTAGCCTGATGTCCTGAAGTTCTGCCTGATTTGCAGAGTAGTCAGCTGAGAAATTCTCCAAACCAAGTTTGTTCTCATTTCACAAACAGTTCTCAGCTCAAATGTCACTAGAACGCCATACTCTAACAAGGATGGCAATGGGAATACGTAAGGAATATACTGCAGTTGAATGCAAGGGTGGCCTTGCTTTGCTTAAACATTACACATGAATTAAAACCACGCTGTGTGGAACCACAAAAGATAAGAGAACAGTACAGGAAGCGTTTATTAGCACTTTACTTGAAAACATCTTACAAGATGATTTGATTGATTGATATTCATGATTTGGCAACGCAGTATTTTACAAACACAGGATTGCTGAAACATGAAGGAAACAAAAACAAACTTGCCATCAGGAAGAACTGTCTTCTGAAACTACCCAAAACAATTCTGATAGAACACTCTCAAAAACAAGTTTCTGGACAACACTGTAAGGATCAACTCTTGTCTCAATGCAAAAATACACCATCGGTTCTGATAAATGTTTCATCTTTACAGCATCATTTGTTAGGATAAAGAGGCTTATGTTTTGCACAGTGACACTGGATAGTAGTACCTGTGCAATGATTTAAGCCTTAGCAGTTGACTTCATAACCCCCAAAAAATTCTAGCTTGTGGTGAGGGATCATCAACTGAAGATTCACTTGTGCAGTAAGAGACAAAAGTGACGTTTCAAGTAGAAATATTTTACAGATGCAGTTTGTCCTATTTACCTCAAACTCGTGGTGGTTCCATGAGATAACATTAGCACTACCAAGTTCTCTGTCGATATTAAATGCTCTCATCTCAGACTCAAGAGTATCTCTCAGTTCTTCTCGTGTTTTGAAGTTCCAAATCAAGTTTGATCTAGCATGATCCTGAACAAATCTAAGAAAGAAATTACATAATTTAACGCCCCCAAAAGATTATCTGAAAAGCAGACAAGATTCAGCTGGCAAGCTAGGGGAGATTTTTAGCATTAATGGACCTTAATTGGAAGGCAGAGAGCAGTGGTCTCCAGTTTGTTACAGTGTTTGCAGTTGTTCACTTGCATACTGTTTTTTTCATAGCCATGGAGCCAGCCAGACTGTGTCATCCCTTTAGGCTGAGTTTGCCATCTGCATGTAGCTGATGACCATGGAGACATGCGAGTGATTCACTGTAAGCCAGTAAGGGCTACAGGTAAACAATCCAGAGCAGCTGACATGTACATACCAGCTGTGTTTTAAACCAACAACAACAACATAAGAAAGCAGGTCATGCAATAAAATAGAAGTTTATGTCTTAAGTGTCACAAAACAGTCAGAGTACATTCTTTACCAGCAGTTACCAACACAGCCTTTGGAGTCAAAGACTGAGAATGGACTTTTACACAAAAGTTTAGGAGCACACAAATCTTCTTTTCATGAAACTGTATTTGACATTTAGAAACATCAAGCAGTTAGGTTTACGGAATTTCCCCAAGCTTGCTTACGTAGTTTGTTAGCCAAGCCAAGCTTTATTAGTGTACTTAACACAAAGGGCCCTAGCCAAAGTGATGTATCTTTTTCAGACGAAGCCCCTCCCTTGTAAACTTTGACAGCTCTAAGAACTCCCAAGTAAGCAAGCTGCATTTAGGACCTATGGCACTATTTCAAATCCAGTATCCATGTTCTTTGTCTTGCCCTGCTTTAAGCTATATTTGTTCCAATTCAAGTGACAACATTTTGAGTAGCTCACAGGTTGACGTACCTTCAAACTACAATGCTTTCCAGTGCTACTTCACTTGGCCTCCAATACCATGCAGATTTGCACCTGCAGTTTATTTACTCTTCCAGAATTATTTACTGTTCCTTTTGGTTCAAAGGAAAAAATAATGCAGTTTGATAATATTTCAGAAGCTTTCTAAATTCCTCCCTTTCCCAAACACAAATGAAATCCTTAAGTATAGCTTAGGGGATTCTTACTAAGTAGCTGTTGCAAAACACTTGCACTGTTTCAAGGCAGGCAGAAACTGGAAGTCCCAGAAACTCAAAAGATATTAACAAAAATATCCAACCAGATAAAAACTTGTATGTGAGACCACCATATTAACTTAAGTATTTTCACCTGTAATAGAAGAGATCCCAGTTTGCTTCTATTTTTATTCTTTGGCGCCGTTTCCTTAATATCACTGGTTTTTGAATAATGTTCTGCAAAAGAACCAAATTCCACAAGTTAGTAGAGGCAGACACCTCCCATTTTCCCCTTTTAAAATGGAAGTCTGGATTTTTTACACTCCTTCAAAAACCATACTAAGCTAAGCCTCTTTAATAATGTCTCTTTTTCTAGTGAGTAGCAGCAACAGACTTTCACAAGCGTTATTTGCGCAAAGTTAAGTCATGCCAGAGAACCTTTCAGCTGTTTGAGAAACCATTTGTTTAGAAGCAAGTTATCACAGAGAAAAGCTTAATTCCCACCACCATAGGCATTCATCAGCTCCAAAGCTGATGGAGGTGAAAACCCACATGAAGAATGTCTTCCTCTTAAAAAGAAAGAACTAAAGGAAGTCACAAAAATGAAACCAAGCCATACTTGGTCACTGAAAGATTCCCTATTCTGATGAAGCATGAAATCAGTGTTATCATCTACATGAGGTATGACATGCAAGCAGAAGTCTGAGCAACAGAGTTCACACAAGTGACAAGAGATATACCAACTCACCATATTGTTTCTGTCCTGATTACGAAAAAAAAATCGGAAGAAAAAGAAAAATACATTTAACACTCCAGAGTCACTGAAGTACTTTAAAATGGTAACACCAAACTTGCTACTACCTCTTCCAAGCTACCCTTTCACACATTTACTGTGAAATGATACAGCTCAGAAATCCACATAGAAAAATTACTCATTAAACTCTGTATCTGGACAAGCTGTTTAAAGTGCAATTTGACTTTCCACTGTTTTTCACATTTCTTCATTTCTCCTGTTTTGAGCCTAATTCACCATTATTTCAGAAATATTACTATCAAACCAGTGTACCACGTTCTACATCAAACTTGAGCTAGATTTCCCTAAATTAAAGTTTATTGCTACATCAGAACAAGTAAAAAGACAGGTATTTTCAATACTCCGCCTTGTGCTTTTCATCCTTCCTTACATGTACAACAGATTGTTTCACTTCCAGAATGAATAAAAACAAGCTCAGTCAATATACTAAAGAAAGTGAAGAGAAACACTTCATAATTCAAAGTTTTTAATTTAGAACATGGCAATAAAACTAAAAGTAAAAGGAGACCAACAAGAAGAATTCAAGCAGCGCTTAAGCTCTCCTCTTAGAATATCAGATCAAATCAGTTACTTATGACTTTAGTCTCAATCATGATCTTAGGTACAGTCTAGTGCCCTTTAAGCACTGAGATACCTATATTCAAGTGAATGCTGAGGTGGTGTCCCTGTCCATGGCAGGGGGAATAGAACTAGAGGATGTTTAATGTCCCTTCCAACCTAGGCTATTCTATAATTCTTCAAACAGATTCTGTAACAAAAATATTACTGGTGTAAAGTACATAATTTTGAATGGAATGAATATTCTGTTTCTTTTAAAACTTACTTCAAAAATTGGTTTTGCCACATTTAAAGAAATTTTATCTGGTGTAATTATCTTACAAGAAATGCATAGAGGCTGCACTGCAGTGCAGCTGGTAAGGTTGGCTAAAGCTTAATATGCTGAAGGAATTCATTTGCCTGCTTTACATTCTCCCTGGAACCTATTTCCAACCCAAGAACAGTCAGAAGTAGAGAGTTTGCTAAAAGGAAGAACTCTCACATCACAACGCTTTTTTACTATTTGAGCATGTGTTCTGACACTCAACTGTGACTTAATCAAGTTACTCTAACAAAGAGTTTCAAATACTTTTACCTCTTTCTGAGCTATGCCCATTCGATCTCTCCAGTGCATCAAGACTAGATCCACTTTCTCTTTGGCAAATTTTTCAACTTCCTTTGCAGCTTTTCCAGCCAGTCTCTGCCACTCTGGCACTTTATTAAACTTGCCATACTGATCCTGCAGAATAAAACCAATTACTTACAGCTTTGTTTGCTGCAGGTCAATGCAGCAGTCAAGCGTCCGTATTAGAAAAGTCACTATATAATGGAATAGGTAAGATAAATACAGTTACTTACAGTTGCAATTTTTAAGTTATCTCTAACATGCATTCTATCAGCATCTTTTTCAGGAACAGGATCAGCACTGTCAAGGTACGCCAGCAAACCTGGTGGCTAAAAATATTTAAAACCAATGTAAGCATACCTGTGGCTAATGAACCGAAACAATCACATTAGTTCTTGTTAACTTCACATCAGAGATTTCAAAACAGAATTTATATTCTACTTTAAAGTAAGTATGTAAAGCTATAGCACAACAGAACTGCTCAAGAGAGACATATTATTGGCTTCAGTGCAGCAGAACTCTTGGCTATATCCCTTTTCCTAAAGCAGCACATAATGCACCTAAAAGAATGCAGGAAGAAAAGAGTAGATCCCAGGGCAATACTGAGACGGATGAATAATCCTAGAATCCTTCCATATCCTCTAATATGGACTAAATGTTACATGTGATATTAGAGATGAGACAGTCTTTTTTGACTAAGCTTTCCATAAGATAGCAACCAAGATCAGGACAGCCTGCTTTGCCAAAAATGAAGGAATTGCTATTTTGAAATTAAAAGCTGGTGATTTCCCAGATAGAATAATTTCTTACAACACTATTCATTGAACTAACTTCACTGAAGTAACTTAAGCAAGAAGCATTCAGGAGGCTGTAAGGGTGAAAGAAAATATGAAGATCAGCATATGAACTAACAACACGTAAATTTAACCAAGTTACAAGCAAAGTTGGACAGCCAAGGCATGAAAGCATAGACAGAACTCTTAATATCTTAATTTCTTATTAGCACAAGAAAGCATTAGAGACATGCTTACAATGTCTCCCACATTTTTGTCCTTTTAATCAAGAAAAAGAAGTTAAGACACCTTATTTTTAAGTTTTGTGTCTAAGTATTTTTAAAAGTATTAGGAAAGTAACAAGATTTTTAGAGTACGAGATGTTTTGAACCAGACATCAATATCCTTTAATTAGTAGATGCCAGACTGCTGAACTCCCAGGCAAGACCTTCCCCTTGAAGGAAAAGAGACTACGCATACTATATAGACTGTCCCAACTTTGATACTGCAAGCTTTTATATTTTATTCTTTTGCTACTCCATTTTCCATTTTTACTTACCAAAATACGTTTCAACAAATTCATAGCAGTTTTGTTCTCAGCTGTCCAGAGGCCAACCAAATGTCTACTTAACTGCCTGAAAAAACAATTGAAATTAACAAACTGCAAGTTAGTACTTTAAACAGATTTTCGAACTGCTAAACTGTGACCCTTACCATGCTGATGAAATGAAGATGAGCAAGAGCTTCGTGCTCTTGAGTGAGTAAGAGCACAAAGCATTACATTGTTCAACGATATGCTCAGCATGCTTTAAAGTGTTGCCTTTAAGAAGTTCCAGTGAAGTTAGTGGAACAGTAGCAGCACATGCTTTTGGATCTACACCTCAAAGAACACTTGAGCAATAGAGCAGAAACATCTAATAATCAAGTGTAAGTTTATTCAGCCAATCTTAAGTTACAGCTAAAGTTAAGAGAACATCATGAACTGCTACATGCTCTACTTGAAGTTCTTAATACCAGTTATTGGCTAGAAAAGCCTTTCTGGGAGCCTGCCTTCTATGTCAACTGATGCTCTCTGCCAACATTTGTCACTAGGATTCTACTGCACTGAACTGAAGCATTGCTACAAGCACATTATTATAAGTACCAGCACCAAACAGAACTAGCATGACAGATGGTTTCATACCAGCTCTCTCCTGGATGACACACAGTGACAATAAGCTTCACTTTGCCCCTGCATTCCTTAGCAACTCTAAGCACCCCAGGAATTCACAGCTAAAGCTACTATAATCTTGTATTTGGTGGAAATAATTTAATCACCACTCATCTTCCAAAGCATACACTCAGAGATCACAAGTTCTACTGACTGGTGATTCAGGGAATCATTTATGTGAGGAAACTTCTCTCTAAGATAGGATGGCTGACCCTAACTGCACGCGAGATGTCTGAGATGTACACACTCATTTTTAAACAGTTGTACAGTACAAGTTGAAACTTCTTACAAGTTCCAAACATTCTACTTGCCTTTTCTTTCCCTGAATTATAAGAAATAAATGTCAAAACTCGAGCCATTAACAAGTAACCAACCCAAGCCCGCGTAAACAAAAAAATAATCAAGGGTTTATTGAGTGGCTGCAATCTGAAGCTTGCTCTACTAAAACATATCAGCTGCTAAAGAAAACATTCTCCTCAAGAACTGCAGCTTTTCTTCCCTGACCTCCCAATGCTTGCTATGTCATTACTTAGATTTTTTTAAACATGATATATCAAAGTGAGATGGACATACCTATTTGTAAGCATCCTCTGATCTGTGCTTATTGTAAACATAGCAGTGTGCAAGTGACGAGGTAAGGCACCTTCACTGAGGGCAAGATCTTGCATTTTGGTAGCAATCTCTTTGTCTCCTTCCTTTGGAAACAGGGCAAGATGATTACTAAAGAAAGAATCTTAGTTAAGCTGCTTTTATCTCAGTCTACAGTTCCAAGGCCTTCTTGACCATCAATTAGGCCAACTAATATTCAAAAACCAGAAGCTAGAGTATGATAGGTTTTAAGTGAAAGTTCTCAACAGCAGCTGCTCAATGCTGTAGTAAAGCCATGGACCAGATATCTGGTAGTTACATCTATGAGAACAGTAACTGAAGAGGGCAGGATGCTTATCTCCCATCATACATCAGGAGGCTGTAGTAGAATTTTCACACTGCAATTATAAATTAAGATTAAACAAAGAATGGCAGTCACACACAATCGCTTGTTGCTTGACTTTTACTGACAGTAACCATTTAAGATTGTGACTGCAGTTCAGTTGAGGCAGCCACGTGGTGAGTCTACCACTCAGTCAAAAATACATTAGTTACAATGACTAAGAAAAAGCTTTTGCAGTACTTTTACTTATCTAAAGGACTTTCAATAAACAACATAGTAACTTTTAGCTAACATTATCAGGCACATCGCTGGAAACTTGAGGATTTGGAATACCTCTATTTCAAGTGTTCATTCACTTCCATGCCAAGAAAGTACTAAATGGATTTCAGATGCATAAGCCATTGTGATACAATGAGGCACTAACTTAAGCCCTGAATTTGAACCCAGGAAGTGTCAAGAGTCAGTTAGCAAGGTCACTCTGTAACAATCATGAGCAACCCTTGAGAAGTATGGACTTGGCCCATACATTGTGGGGTATGGAAACTTAAAGCCAAAACAAGACCAGAGGCCGACATCACTAGTGTGCTTTGGGAGGCTACTGCTTGTTAATCCCAGACCCATTCCATCTAGCAATGCATCCCAGGAAATACGGCCTCTCCGCCTTGAGACACCCTCTAACATGCAGAAGTCTGGTGGCTCTGAGGTATGTGACTGAGCTACATACAACATTTACAGCCAAATCTTGACTGCAGTATGAAGACATGCAAGGCATTACCTAATGTCCCAACTCACATGCTTTCCAAACCCCAAAGTGTAAGATAAAGCAAGTTCCTATATTAAACCACTCACAATTAAGCAGATGTTCTGTTCCTCATCCTCCAACTTCCCCCTCCCCACTCCCCTCTTTGAGAAGCTAACAAACTTCTCTTTGTAAGCAACTGCACTTCTAAAATAGACAATACATATTTTGCATGCCATCCCAGCTAACACTGATAAAATCTCACCTCTATTATTGCCTTCATCACCAAACCTGCTCCTTTCACAATTGCCATGGAAGGGTGCTAGAACAGAATGTTAACAAACAAATTATCCAAGTGCAAAAACTGAAGATTAGATCATCTGCAATTCAGTTTCCTTAACTAATGCACATGGTTGTTCTACCTCCAATTCAATTTTGTTAAAGCTAGCCTTAAGAGTTCCTACCCTCTGTCTTTGAACAAGCATCTCTCTTGCAGCTTCCAGACAATTCCTGGCACTGAACAGCAGTACCTATCAGAGAAGCTGGAATAATGCTAAGGAAAGTAGCTGACACTAATCAAAAAGCAGAAGAAAATACTATTTTTACAGTAAGAAGGTGTTCACATTTTATCTAAAAAATGCTGCCATCCTTACACGTATACTACTGAAGAGGATGTTATTCCTGCTTTCTAACTCTTAACTCTCTTTTACTGAGAAAGAAACAAAAAGGCAGATGACTTTCCAATCAGAGGAAGATCTGTGCATCTGTTGAATCTATCCTAAAGTCTATGTGGTATTTTACTGTGTTTCTGGAAACAGGTCATAGGCAGTCTATTTACAATGATTTGGCATAATAATCACCATAGAATAATCACCTCAATCTGATATCTGAAGGCAAAACAGGCCACTAAAACATTCATCAAGATAGGAAAGATTTAGGCACATTAACCACTGAAGAAAAAACTGTCCTTCCCGAAAACAAGAAAAATTTCATGTTCACTGATTACCTGAAGCCTCTAATAACAGTGAAAGTAAGTTTTACCTGAAAGAGCTTAAATAGTGTTCTTCCATTAGATGCCACCATTTCCAACAACATGTCAAACTGCTGCCCCTCAGTAGTCTCACTATATGGAGCACATAGGGCAAATGTCAGGAAGTCCAGAAGTGAACTAATTACTAGGGCACCTGTCCCATGATCCTGAAATTAGGAAGACAGGTATGTAATTCACATACGGCAGTCTGAGAGCATTCATCATGCTGAAGGTGCTCTTCCCTGTCATAGCATTAAAATAGTCTGCAAACAAACACTACAAGTTTAGAATACTCCATAACTCTGAGTATGGCACTACCTTGGTAAATAATTGGTTTGATAGCATATCAGAGACTCAAACTACTTTTATCTAGTTTAATCCCACAAATCCAAGTTTACAGTATTCTTTTACTTTAAAGAAACATTCAGTTTTCATATTAAACATGCAAACATTTGTTGCAGGACATTCAAATTCTGCAGTATTGACAGCTATGTCCTAACTTGTCAAGATCCAAGCTTAACTAGAACAAACTTCAGTGCCAGACAGTTGTATTTTCAATTGCAGGTGCAAATACATTCAAAGGTACATCTAAATATGACAAAAACATTTTCATTGCAACTAGGAAAAGCACTTAAAGAAGCTTAAATCTCTTTCCAAAATTTGACTTACCACATGGGAATTGAATTTCTCTAGTAGATTTTCTAGAAACTTCTTTGAAGAAAGAAGGGAAGCTTTGTTCAACTGCTCCTGCCTCAAGTCATAGTCATCATGCATGGGCTATAAAAAAAGAAATATTCACTATGCAGCCACATTTCAACCCTCAGTTCATAGCTGTAATCCAAAAGCCACTCTTTCTCCCCACAAAAAGCATACTCTCCTTCAAGTTCAGCAAGAAATCACTGTACAACAGGTTATTCCATATCTGAACACACTCCAAGTTGAATGGCAGTCCCTATTTCCACATCTTTCAGTAGCCTGAAGTTCACATAGTCCAAAGTGAAAGAACCTGAAATTTAATACTTACACACATAAGAGCACAAAGCATGTCAATAGAGGCATGGGTTACTCCATCATTGTTCCTTTTGAGGGCTTTCACAACCTTCACTCCTAATCGTTCTCGAAATCTTTTGAAAGGGAAGCAAAACCACTAAGATCAGAGAAGAAACTAAAATTGTAAAATTAGGATCAAATCTAATCAGCGGACAAAAGGGACCTGCTGCCATTGCATTTAGCAAGGCAGTAACTTGATATTTTCATATATTTGAGATTCTTGGTAGGAAAATATTGACTTCATTGTTAACAACATGCCAAGCACATTCATCAGAATAAAGATCTCAGACGAAGTTCTTTTTTCACTCTTCTCTATATCATTCTCTATATAACAGTTGCTGTATACTTCCTAGTCAGAAATATTTCAAAGAATTTTTTGTTTCTGAACAAAGACAAGGAAGTAGAAAAACTGTGTTATTTAAGACAAACTCCAAGCAGTCTGTACTTAGTACAGAAGTATAACCTTCTAAAATAATTTAATCTTGTGTTGAACTGAAGATAGCAATGACATCAGCATACTTTGAGAATGAAGAACTGCCTACTTCAAGGACAGATGAAGGTACACGTTAAAAATTTCTCCACTGGGAAAATCATTAAACCGTATTCGCCTCAAGGCAGAGTATTTAGCACAGGAAGAATCAGTTTTACTTGCAAATGATTACCTGGGAGCCTCAGTTTGCATGAAAGCCTAGTGGTAGCCTCATACTACTGAAAGCAATCATACAGAATCTTACAGTCCTTTTCAAAAGGGAGCTCCAATTCCGTTTCTCATTTTTAGACATCAGTTACAAACAAAAGCTTGAGAGCTATTTTCATCTAGTACTTCCAAGCTTGAAGAGACTTTGCACTTACTTTGGAAGCTGAGTAAAGGCAAGGAAGCCTGCTTTTGAAGCCACTAGTCGTCTTACTGCTTGGAATTGGCTTTCAAGTTCTGCATTAGATGCTGCAATATCTCCCTCTTGGGAGAGCAATGCTGTTATGGCATTATTAATGAGCTTCTCCTTGTTTTCTGAGAACAGACCCTGGTTAAAAAATAACAATCATTAATTTCTTTATGCATTAGCAACATCTTAAAAGGATGGGTAAAGGCTCTATTCTTACATCTTGTGTAACTGCATGTAGGACTCCACTGTAGGAAATGTTAGCATTGAACCTGAACACAGCATCTGCAAAGTTACCATCTGAAAAAGGACATATCAAAAGTTAAGTGTACATTACCTGACTCAATATCTGGATGCTTTAAAGAGCACTATAAACCCATATAAGAAGCATTAGCTTACTTGGAGGAGCAGCCAAAAACTTCAGATGAAGACTCTCTACTTCTTCATCTACAGGCATACTGAGTAACCCCCAACGCTGGCCTTTGTGAGTGGAGGTCATTTTCACACAGACATCTCTATTACCAGAGGCTCTCACTCCATCCAACAAGCTAGCCAGGAGAGAATCTCTGGGTTGGGAAAATGACACACAAATACAACTTATATCAGAAGTGGTGCCAAAGAACCAAGTTATAAGAAAAATGGGAAGAGGGGGCAGGGGCGTGGAAATCACATAATGAAAGGTAGCAATACTTGGAATCTCTTACTAAGACTCCTACTAACAGCTACACCTCTGGAAGAAACCATTAACTTTCAGCATTCCTTTATTCACTGTAAGGAGAGAGCTGACTTAGTATAGCCAGCTGCGGCCTTTCACTAATGGGATCAATTCTAGATTATCTGTTAATGAGTGACACATGTTGTCAACCAATTCATCCCTTTGCTTTCTGCAAAACCTTCCTTAGCAGGATTAGACTGTATTACAACTGCAAGTGCACTCAGGGACTGTTCTGTTGGTTATTTTAAATAGAATCAACTAAGACTGTCTCAAGCAGAGAGCTCAAAGGGTTCACAGCCTTCACATTTCCATATTACTTAAACTTTCTTCCCTTGTTTCAGATATACTACTTAACCAAGTATAGCACACACAGAACTATGTTCCTTAGGAGAAACAGGCTGTATCTAACTGTCCAACACCCTTTCATGTTCATCAGAAATCTTCTGGGGAGATTTGCTCTAAGTGGGGACGAAGGTAAATGGGAGAGATTTAGCTCCTGTAACAAATCTTGATTTGTAAGTGGCAGACTGCTAGAACAGCAAGTTCTCAAGTTAATCCCTCCAATGGTCAGAGTTTATAGAAGATGAGGAACTACAAGTACTACAGTAGCAACTCCCGTTTGAATCTATAATGCACAGAAGCTCCAGCTACCTTTCTGTTGAAGAGTATTTCCGAATCTGTCCTTTGATGAATTCAATGGTGAAAAGCTGGGGGTTTTCACAGTCACACACTATTGCAAATACCTAAAAATAAGGGACAAGGATCACATTCATGAAGCAGTGTTATTTAGCTACTCTACAAATTAAGGCTTACATACACTATCAATTCCTCCCTTTAAGAGTCTTTGAAGAAGTGGTACTGAGAAAAAATGCCCCTTACCTCGCCTAAAGGTTTCAAAGTTGCAATGTTGTAGGTAGCTGGATCCCTCTCAACTAAGCAAGCTTCTGTAAGAGCTAGTACTCTTTTCACAGGTTCCTTATAAAACAAGAGAGAGACATGCTAATAAAGAGAATACTTAGTAATTAATAGGAACCAAGCATGTTCAGTTCTGACAGCCTTACCAAGTGCCTAGGTGTTATTTTTTGAACAACAAACTCTGCTAAAGACGTTATAGATTCATCATTGCTGTACTTTCCAAAGCGAAGATTCAAGTATTGCTCAAATTCTAGGGATTCTTTCCTTATCCGCAGAGATATGCCTATGAAGTTGCCAGCATGCTCTATCGCACTCTTGATAATTTCCTCCCTCTGCTCAGAGGCAAACAGGTGCTGCAAATTTTGTCAAGAAAAAAAATTAACAGGTGAAAAATACAGCACAGCTGAAGAAAACCACGGTTCCATAAATAATCCTTCTTTGTATACCTAACAGTAGGGAATGGTCACAGCAGCTGGACCAGCCTTTGCTAAGTGCATGGTATAGACAGGTATTTATTACACAAGAGATCCACTATTAATTTTACATTTGCCTTTAAAAAAAAAAAGTTCTATAGCAGCTATTCCTAAGGGATATGCTGCCACACATTAGCATGCCATTAAAGTTATGGTCTTCATGATTGCCTGTCCACCCTTAGCAACAGACCCTGACAGCCTGGCAGGAGTGAGGACCCAGAGAAAGCAATTAGGTCTACCACTGGTGATCTTCAAGGTTAGGGCAGCTCTAGAGGATCAATTATATATTGCTAGTTTTATGCCAGAGAAAAGCATACTGCAGTACAAAAGACATGGGCACCCTCATCTAGTCCTATTTTGTTAGTAGAGACTGAGGTAGCTATACCTAGGACTTAATTTATGGTTAATAACATAAAGATCATTTTCAGCTGCTTGAAGTACCCTACACAGAAATCTGGTCATGATTTTAGAAACAACATTACACTGCAGTATTTCCCAAGCAAAGCTGCCAAGTAAGCAGATCACAGGTCTCAAGAGGCTATCACTGATCAATCTATTTCTGAACTGAATCCCTCCATCAGTTAGGTAGATTAGTAATACACTACCTGTCACTTCTGTAAATTTCAGAAACGACTGGAAATTCCACATCCATATTACATATTCATTATCTGAAAAAACTAGATATTTTTTCCTTTCTAGTTCTTAAACATGCAATACACACACATAAAACAAAACCACCCCCACACCAAAAACTGTACCCAAACCCATATATAACTCTCAAATGTTTTAAATAATTTTCTTTCCTTTTATGATCTGTCTATAAGCCTTGAGATTCTATCCAAAGATGCATGTACTTTTATGCTCCAACTATGTTGAAACTTCAGTATTAAATATGCAGCTATAAACATCCTAGGAATCATACCAAGGTATTTTGATTTAATACTCACCAATCTACTAAATCCTCCATAGAGGATGCAGAAGCCTCCCTGATAGCCAGTAATATCAACAAAGCCTTCAATATTTCTGTAGTCATAGGAGCACAGGACCTTATTTGTTGCAGGATCAATTTGGTCAATTCCTCCAGGAGTCACTTCCAGAATCACAGATTTCCTCGTATCACTCCAGTGATGCTTATAGCAATTATATCTCTGACGAGAGAGCTACTTTTAGACATCTATTCACACTCCTTTACTACAAAGCAGAATTCACTACTTAGCTAGTAAGTTCAAAAAAACATATAATTTCCCTTAATGCTCTTATCTATATTAAGTATACTATGAAGTAAAGGAAAGTAACTGTAGCCGTCAACTGATGAGGTCACAACTTAAACAATGCATGTTGAAGCAAGAACAGAAGTGCAAAAGAGCCATTCCCAAAGGAAGTTAAGTTCTCTTGTTGCAGAAGGTGGTCTACTCACAGACTTCTGAACACTGTGGTCAGATGAGGAAACAGCATTTACACCAAATGCTGTTATTGAGCTAATTAAACTAACATAAGTTTGTTACTGTGGTGAAAATTTTTCACCTCCTGCAGTCACATTCCTTTACAAATACCAACTTAATTAAACCAGCAAGAGATCTGTTGTAAACCATGATATGACAAAGGGGACCCCCATATTCCAGCAGTGTTACTATGCTCATGACTCAAGATTTGTTCTATGCAATACTTCAAATTACTTAAAGTAACTTTAAGCACTTGAAATGCTATCTTCTATGATAAAAAGACAAATATAAAGTCCAGCTCTGTAGACTGCATTGCTTATTACTGTATTACCTCAATTCAGTAAATGCTGATCTTGTCTGTAATCTGACCTATAGAAATCCTTCTGGGGAGCATAAATATTCAGGATGTTATGCAGAAAATATTTAATTAGAAAGTAAAGCAAACACTGAGTAATAAATCAGTATTTTTCTCCAGATATGAACTCCACACACCACAGCCCTGTATTTCAACAGTAACATTCATAGTCTATGTACAAGAGTAAGGCTCAGGCCAAACAAAGAGAGCTCAAATATTTTACTGGTAAAGAGGTTCCCACTGCTTTTGAACAAACTCCATTTTCTCTTCTCAAAGACTTCAGATCCAAATTCACAAAAGTATTTTAGGTAGCACATACAGCACAAGCATAAAATACATGAACAAAGTTTGAGTCTTTAGATCACCTCCTTAAACCACACATGATGCAGATAAACCAGACACTCACCCGTCCTGTGATTTTTCCTTCTGAGAAGTCTGTCCTGAATCTCTGTTTTTAAAAAAGTTAACAGTGAATGAATGCAAATATGACCACCTATCTATCCAGAAAGTCTACATTTAAGCTGACTCTGTTTTATGGAACTCATATTAAGTCTCCTCAGAAGGCTCAGCATTCCACTGCAGTTTAACATATTCAATATTTGTAGCTTTACTCACTCTTTTCAAATCATGCATACTTACACCAACTGACACTAGATCAAGATCATTAACATAACAGCTCAAAAAACTTGATTTCCTACTTTTTAAGCAGGGAAAGAAAGCGTGATAAACTACCACAGATGGCAATGGTAACCAAGTACTTATTGCTTGCTCAAAGAAAATAAAATTAAAAATCTTACCAGTGCCTCTGTAAGGAGTTCTGTTCTGTGCTCTGTAGAAAACTTAAGTGTCTCGGATTTTTTCCCACTCCCTTTGCGAAAAGTGAGGTTAAATTCTGTTCCTTGTCCTTTTCCAACAGGAGAAATACCACATATATCTCCATAAGGCCACTAGACAATTGAATGTAATTAGGTAACTCAGTTAATAATTTTAAAGCTACATCTCTCCCCCTCAAAACCCCTTAGAACCTATAATTAACCCTGTAACAAGATGAGAACTAGCAAACTACATGACAGCATGAGCTTGAGTTTCCTACTTGATACTGTGCAAAGTAACTAAGTGTTCCAACTCCCTTCAGGGACACAGCTTAGCAGTGATCAAACTTACCCTGGTTCTTTCAGAACAGCACAGCCAAAGGCAAACTACTACCTGCTGGCCAATAGAGAGAAATTACCTAAAAGTACAAAACCCTAGCGGGTATTTATTGAGTTAATGAAGGCAACACAAACCTTCTGTTACGTGTGCTGTTGTACACAGCTGCCACATCTTCTGGCTTTTCTGAGATCTTTTAAGACTAAATGGTTTCTTAAGCCTCAATGCCACTATTCACACTCTGGATAATGAACGTAAGTCAAAAATCAACTTTAAAAAATGACAGTTACCTGATTTGTAACTTCCAGCGTGTTGGGGTTGTATGTGGTGATGGCATGGGTTCCAACTGAAAAGACTCGCTTATATCTAGAATACATAAGAGTGTTAAGTTTCTTCAGAAGTCGCAGGAAAATCTGTGCTGAACTGTAAAAATGATCTTGAGAAGATATATACAGGTTTTTGTTAGGAAATGGACATGGAATTTTCTTTATTGTTAGCTTGCAGTTTACCCTTATCATATGTTAAACTCTTCTGTTCTATATGTCCATTAAGGGGACATACAAGTAAAATGCTACTAAATAGATTTACTTATGCATACCTTTTCCTAAGTTAGTGGCTAAGTCAGGATCAAAGACTGGCTTTGGAACTTGCACTGAAAGGTACTACCAGACCAGAATAAATTCTAAGAAGGCTACATGGATAGGGAAAAAAACCCAAACCAACCATTCTTGCCATAGCATAAAGCATTTGTCTGAAGCTGTCTCAGCCAACATGAAATTCAATTTATACAACTGTTCACAATATTGTGAAAGTCAAAGTACTACTATGGCCAAGCCTAATTTTCTCCATCTTGAGGGAAACCAAAACTACCAAACTCTAGAAAGACTCAGATCACTACAGCAACAGTCATTGTACATTGATATCACAGATACAGTAACTGTCACAGGGCTTAAAGAATAGCAAGGTAGCCGCTTGGGTTTCAGATGTATCAGATACAAGCAGCAGTGAGCTAAAGCTACAGAATTTAGATGCATCAAGTGCAAAAATCAAAGCCTTAGGATGGCTTCATTTCCTAGACAATCTTCAAAATATACCCTGAACAAATAAAGACTCTTTATATATTTCTGAATCTGAAAGTTTTGAAACATAAGCAGAGTCTGAAACAGTAGATCATTAATAATACTGTATTACTTGCACAAACCACATTCTAGGTGCTTCTATCTGGAAGCCATCCGTCCCAAAAAGTAAAGCCAAACCTGAACCAGAGCCAATACTAGTAAGTATTCTCTGACTAAAACAACAGCATCTGAATATGGATGCCTTTCTTGAACTTGAACCAAACAAAAATACTTTGGCTAGTTGTCCATACTAAAACTGATTCAGTCTAGGAATTTAAGTTTCAGTTCTGGGTAAACTGTGCATTTGCTTGGAAAAGATATTATCAACCAGATGCTTAATTAATCTGAATCTGTGCCATGTTAGACTGCATCAAGAACCAGCAGGTCACTTCTTTCATCCTTCTCTGCCTTTTTGTGTTGCAGTCCTTTCTCCTCTCTCACTTGACAGGTCTGCAGCACAAGCCATCATTTAGTTCAAGTCAAACTTTCCATGGGCTTCAAATATATTCAGAGCAGCTCTCACATATCCCTTGTAACAGGAAGGTCAAGAGTATCTATCTGACAGTTACACAATCTCACAAACTTAATACCCTTCCATTTTTCCATTATAATTTAAAAAAACAGTGTGAATCGATGCCTTTACTGACCCAGTGTTTACTTAGGAATTAAAACAAGTGCTTATTTTCTTCAAAGCTTAGGATCATCTGTATTGAACTGATCTGCCACCTTAAGGATGTTTAACACATTTGTTTTTCCACACAGTCAAAATTTCCTTATTTAAGATGCAGGTCAAGGAAGCCATGAAGCAATGAAGCGAATGTTTGAAGCTACTCTAGCTGCTAATAATTTCACTATATTCAGCCACTCAAAGAATGCTCCAGTTCTTAGCCCACAAAAGGAAAACAGCTGTTCCCTCTCTTCTTGTTGCACAATTTAGGTAGGTATTCTGTCTTTTATACAACTTACAGATAAGGTTCATTTAAGTTCTCCAGAACAGCACATCACATATAATAAAGCTCTTTATTACTTGCTCAAGGTTTTGTTTACTTAGCCTACTACGAGCAGCACAGTGCTCTGTGGCAGAGTAAGGATTTGCAACCAATACACATAACTGAAGATCAGCTTCCAAACATCATAGTCCCTTCCTTTTCTCCCCTTATGCTCAAAGATTCAGGAAGCATTTATTATCCAGCATTCTTAATATGTGATGGCACAAGGAACACAAGACAGAACAGTAGTCTCGCTGAGTTGCCATTTCCCTTAGTTCCTCTCCATAGATAAATTCAGAAGACCCAAGTCTTGTTTCATGAACAGACAACATTCAGAAGTCAGCTCTTACACATGGCCTACTCTTGTTCAGAACTTCACCTATAAATAGGTAAGAAACATATTCATTCCTCCAGGATTTGAAGAGTTTACTATTAATTCTCTCTCAAACTACTCTGCAGAGCTGTCAAATACCAGGCTGTTTTGAGAAGAGCTGAAGCAAATGTCCTCTTCCTCATAAAAAGGCTATTATCTGCTCACTAGTTATTTCAAAGCACTGGAGAGATCTTTTTAATTGGAATGAACCTGGCCGATAAATTTCATACCACCACAACCAACGAAAAAACAATGTTCATTAATTTTACAGAGCTACAGATTAACTGGACATCATCATTTGCACTACTGTAAAATACTCTATGGACACACAGAGCCCATATTCAAAGTGACAAATTCTGAGTAGTCAAAATGATTCAAGCTCATTTAGCACCACAGATTAAGTTACAGGGGTTTTTTTAATGTTATACATAGATTATACTGAGACTGTATAACTATGAACTGAATCAACTAAAGAATTCAAGTCGAAAATTACTAAAAGCCAAATAAGCTTCTGCTGCAACAAACAAGAGGCAAGTACTTACTAAATAGTCCTTTCCCCCTCACTATAAAAGAATTAACACACCACTGGATTTTTAAACTAAATCTGTTCCAGATTTTAGACTAGTTCTATAAGACTTCTGTGAGTGTATCAGAACGTTATGATCAAGGTTCAGGATCATGACTTCATGAGCTTGCCTCAGGCTCTTTAATGAGAGGAGTTGGGCAAAAGAAGAAATCTGAAGTTTATATATTTGATTTTCACCAACTGTCTCAAATCACATGCACACTAAACTTGCATATATGCCATAGAAAGTTCTGAGGAAGACACTAGACATTTTCTGTCAGCGAACATAAAGATTAGGAAGGACAAACTGTTCTAATATTCTGCTGCAATGTAGTATCTTATATGCTACTAAGGGAAGTAGTTTATTCATCCACGCCCACAAGATTCCAAATGCATGGATTGTAAATCAGATAATACTCAATTTACACAAGTACCAGATATAATTCTTTTGAAATAAAACTAAACATTAAACTATTTCTTTCAAGTCAATCAAAACTCTGACTTGATAGAGGAAATATTTTGTACTCAAAGAGCTGCTCAGTCTAATCTGGACTCTGAACTACCCAGAGTTTTAACTTTTGATGACAAAAAATCAGGGAGCTCTTTGATTAGACCTAGAAGCAACCTCATGGTTCTTCAAAGAACAGCTGTGAAAGATCCGTGACTGCTGCTCCTTGCATGCCCACTCTCCTTTCCTTCTCAATATTATCAGTCTTTGATAGGATGAATGTGTCACACAGACAAAAAAAAAAATAAAAAAATCAACCAGTTTCAGTTTACCGGTCAAACAACAGATTTGGGCAATTTCTCTTCATAAAACCATTAGAACCAAGCAGTTCTCATGTTCCCAAGGTGCAAATAACCCACTCTCTTTGTTATGTTGATGTTTAGAGAGCAAGGAAAAATCCCATTCTACAGCGATATAATGCACATGAAAAGGAACAGTGGTAAGCATACCAAAAAAAGTCCTATAACAGCTGACTTCAGACACAGCCTAACACATACCAGTTATGACAACTTAGTGGATAATTTTATTAGACATTCGCAAGCCTTTGCAGACAGAGGCATCGCCAAAAATTAATTTTTACATCCAAGACCCCCATTAGGATATTGGCAGAATTGTTTGAAGTATTTAGGTTAGTAGTTTAACAGATAATCTGTTACACAACTTCTTAAGTGTATGTCTGGACTAGTGACCCTCATCTATTAAAGTACATAAAGCACTACTCCTCCATAAACCTGTTCAGAGAAGAAACATTTCCACTTTAAATTTACTGGTTTATATAGTAAGTTCAAGAGACTAAGAAGCTACACTGCAGTGGAGGCAGTGTACAGCATAAGCAGAAGAAGGCTAAACCACAATGTTTAAAATCCAAACTAATTCTAGTGAAGATGCTTCTAGTTCAGACACTGAGCAGCAGGAGCCTTTATTTCAATTTTCATTCATTAGTTGGATGAAGTTAAAACTATGTAGTTAAATCAAATAACAGAGAAAAAACGTTGCACAAAACTTTGAAAACAAAAAACCAAAATTAACAAACTTCAAACTACTTACTTTCCCCTCCATGAATGTTTTGTTGTGTAGAAACAAGCAAGATCTCTGTTTTCTCTAATTATATTCATTCTGTGCCAAGACCTGAAAACAAAGGAGACATCCTGTTAACACTCTGTATTCTTATTTAAAACCAAAGTTCACTAATCATCAATATGCTTCAAGACAAAAATATTTTGTTTTTAAGCTTATGTTTATCAAACAAAACATGGACCAAATTGCACAAGAATTATTAGTTTTTTCACTGCAGTTGTTACATTAGCTATTCCTTAAAGGTACCAGGTTCCAGTAAGTTATGCCCCATTTGACATATTACAGTCATTCTACTTTCACTCCACCTTTGCACATTCAAATTCAAGTATATTTTATGTCATCTCCAAAATGTTTTAATCCCAAAACTCATAGGATATAAATTTATTTGAGTAGCCTCTACCGGTAACTCCATCTAAACCAAAGTCCTAGTGCAATTCTGAAACAAACAGTAAGGACATACCTGGATACATAGAACAGTTTGCTTTCCAGTCTGAAACAGAACTTGAGGTTGAGAAACCTACTTACTAGCTAAGCATTGTGATTAAAGAGCTGACTAAGTACCATTCCTGTGCTGCAAAAGTTTAAGCAATCTCACCACTAATATCCTGACGTGCTTATTTGACACAGGAATATCTATTCATTAAACACACACACAGAGGAATTTAGTGAAACTTGCCCACAGCTGCTTGAGTAGATCATTGCTTTATGAGCTGCTAAATTCTAAGGAATGCTTCTAAACACTACTATTTTCAATGCCTGAAACATATGTATGTTGAGTAGTTACGAAAAATAATTCCTTTTTACTTCACTATGCTGTTATTGCATATACAAGGAACTTCAGCAGATATTCCCTGATTAAGTACAAGAGTGAAGCCTGTCACTCTTTATTTAGTGCTACAGCATCAGCTTTATTTTCAAGTGTGTTAAATCAGGCTTCCCTATTACTACTCTCAGGTTCACACCAATAACATGGTGGTATCCCCAAAACATCACACACTAATGCTGGTCTGCAAGAACACAGCTTGCCTGAAGCAACTCTCAAGCAACCCAATTCCAATCAGTACCTCACTGAAAGTTAGGTAACAACCCTTATCTTTTTACATTCAGCTAACTCTGCTTGACTTTGCAAATGAAGATTTCTTATTTTGAGATGGATGACCTGTAACATCAGCTCATCACCAATTTCTACCCTCTACTACCTCAAGTTCTTTTCTTTCTGAGCAAAAACTGTAGCAGTTATGGAGCCATAAGCATGAAGAATGGATAACCTGCTCAAAATGAACTCTAGAATTCCTTCCCTCAGGTGAAGAACCAGTACAATCATCACTACCTACTAAAGGAAACTTGAGGTACTGCCTTCTGGGAAGAGAGAAGAGCAGTATTTATGTGTTTCAATGACTCATTCTTTGAGTCAAATTTTCTGAGTTAACACTCCAATCACTTATGGCAAGTTAAATTTTCTAAAGCCAGTTTTTGGAAACACAGTTTTATGAGGGGCAGGACATTCAACAGCATTATTGCTACTGACTGCTGACATCATCTACCTGGGTGTGCATTTGACACTGTCCCCTGCCTTGTCCCCTAACTGACATAACACACATTTGACAGATGGACCACTCAGTGGATAGGGAATTGTCTGGAGAGCTGCACTCAAGAAGTTGCAGTTAATGGCTCAATGTTAAAGTGGAGATAATGACAAGTGGCGTTCCTCAGGGACTGAGACTGGCACTGTATTAACACCTTTGTCAGGGATATGGACCATGGACTCTCTGCAAGTTTGTGGATGACACCAAGCAGTGTGGTGCAATCAACAGGCAGGAGGGAAGGGACGACATCTAAAGTGACACTGACAGGTTTGAGAGGTGGGGCCGTGCCAACCTGGCAAAGTTCAACAAGGCCACACGCAAGACCCTGCACCTGGGCTGGGCCATCCCAAGCACAAATACAAGCTTGGTGAAGAGCAAAAGCAGTCCTGAGGATTTGGGGGTGTTGGTTGATGATAACTTTGACACAATCTAGCAATGTGCGCTCACAGCCCAGAACCACATTCCAGGCTGCATGAAATGAAAACTGGCCAGCACGCCAAGGGAGGCGATTCTTCCACCCTGCTCCACTCTTGTGAGACCCCACCTGCAGTACTGTGTCCATCTCTGAGGTTCCAACATAAGGACGACCTGGTCCACCTTTTGGAATGAGTCTAGAGGAGAGCCATAAAGATGACCAGGAGGGAGCTGGAGCACCTCTCCTATGGAGACAGGTTAAGACCTGGGGTTGTGCAGCCTAGAGAAAAGACAGCTCCAGGGAGAACTTCGAGCAGCCTTCCACTACCTAGTGGGACCGATGAGAAAGTCAGAGTGGGTGTTTGGGCACATAGTGACAGGACAGAGTGACAGCTTTAAACTGAAAGAGGGGAGGGTTAGGTTACATGTAAGGATTAAATTCTTTATTGTGAGGATAGTGAGACACTTGGAACCGGCTGCCCAGAGAAGTTCTCGGCACCCATTACACCAGCCCCGGAAGTGTTCAAGGCCAGGCTGGATGGAGCTTTGAGTAACTTGGTCAAGTGAAAAGTTTTCCTGCCCATGGCAGCGAGGTTGGAACTAGATGCTCTTTAAGGTCCTTTCCAACCCAAAGCATTCTATGATTACTCCTGAAGTTCTCCATTTTGCTTGGTTTAAGAACTATTATCATTATTACCATGGATAAGGATCAGAACAGTAAGCTCAATCCAAACTACACAGAGCTTAATTGTACAGTAGCACACTTTATATCTGGTAATTTTGTTTTAAAGTCATCTTTCAGAGCAACATGCCATATACTCAATCTTCATGCCTCTCTTTCAAAGCTATTTTCTTGACATTGACTGAAGTATTTGTAAAAATAAAATAAGAGGCTTATAAAAAGACTAGCTCCACTAAGTACAGGATTAAAGGATCTATTTATCTGTAATTCCAGTTTCACCAATACCAGGCTCCTCCACCAAGTTCTATTAGGTCTCCCAGACCTGAACACCACTTGCTTTAGAGTATTTAAAGCAAGATTCTCAAGGTTGCAAATACCTACTCCTAATAATACAGAACTAGGAAACATTAATTTCTGAGCTACCAGAGGCTTTCAGCAATTTTAACACCAGCATCTAACTAGAATCAGTATATTGATGCATGAAGTATTTATTATACTTGAAGTGCAAGTGACAAATTCACCAGGCTGCTTTTCTGTTTACATGAAAACCACTAAAAACATTTAGCTTTGATGCTCTACTCACTGTGCTTCTGGACAGCGACTACAACCATCCCTCCCACTGAGGCAACCACCACAGGGGCAGCACATGCCCAAATCTAGTAACAATTAATTCTTGTACACATTTTCCATCAGTTTAACAGAGAGAAAAGGCTAACAATAGCCTAGTGTTCTGAGCTGCTGTGGTAAAGCCCAGCAATTATTTTCCAGTTGTCTTGGATTCCACAGTAAAAACAAGATGAAAAAAAATTATTCACGCCAAAGACAAAGATATTTTAGAAGTAACCAAGAAGTTATCTTCCTTCACTCATTCCAGCAGAACCAGTGCGGCATCTCCCCTTTACTAGTACTCTTGTACTATCTACAGTGTGATACACTATAATTTTAGCACCTAAGACAGCATAACCATTGACTTGGCAGAACGCAGCAGGCTTTGCCAGTAATCAAGTTTAGCCACATTGCCAGTATAAGCTATAGAGGCCTCCTTAGTTATATATTAATTTCCTAAAAGAAGACAACATTTTTGCTATCTTTACCTCTTCTTCCCACATTCAACAGACCTTTAAAAAGTTGACTGACTTAACAAATTTCACTCAATTTGTATCCAAAGCAATAAGGCACTAATTTGAACAATCTGAGGTACCTAGGAGTAGAGAAGTCAAAAACTTCATAGGTTATTTTGAATACTTCACAGCACAGCTATTGCATATCCCATACTGATGGTTTTCAAAGGTTTGATACTACAGAAACACCTAGTTGTTCTATTTCCACTGAAGCAGAGGCAGAAACTACTTTGAAAGTAGCAATCTGTAAACATGATTTGCTTGGTTGAGAGTGGGCATGCTGAATGCAGACTCTAGTTAAATAATCCACGGATTCTGCAGGCAAAGTAATTGTCTACAACTTGTAACTTCTTTAGGGAGCCTAACTAAAGCACTCTCCAAAATATCCCCTGGATATTTTAATCTGCTTTTTCACAGGACTGAAGTTCAACAATACTTTCCTATTTGGTTCCTGTAGTACTGTAAATAGCACTGAAACAGCTTTAGGAGAAGAGCTGAAACCACATTTTTGTGTGCCTCATGTACCAGAAATAGCAACCCCTTAAACCAAAAGGCCTGAACTGCTTCCAGGACTCCCCCTGCCTAAGTTTAAGCAACATGGAATAATTTGAGTCAAAAGGGACCTTTAATACAAGTAGGTATATTACACAAGCTATATTAAACTTGCATTTTCCACTTTTCCAGGATTTTACATTCTTTAGACAAAAACTACCATCTGGGAAAACAATCTATTTCAGGAAACCGAGACAAGTCAGTCTCAAATCAGCACTTGTGGAGTCAGAAGAAAAACTGTGACCTTGCAGACATCAAAGCAATAGGCACAGCTGTAATTACACGTAAGTTTCCTTCAATTTATTAAATAAAGTCAGAAGTTGGAACATGGGTTCAAAGTTAAGTGCAGAATTCAGATTGAGATTTTCCTGATTATATTATCTTTCTATTATTACAAAGCCTGGATATCTTTCTTAAATTAAGATTTAGCAAGGTAAGATTCAGAGCATCACACAGAATTATTATTCTGTTCCACTGCAGGAAAGAGTAAAAGAAACACTGATAAGAAACTGAGATTTCTTGGGCAAAAGAAGTAGAGCAATGCAGACATGAAACTGTGATTTTGTTTTAGACTTATTCCAGCATGGCTGATTACGAGTTCCTGGAAAGTCTTTACCACACAGGGACAGATACTCATAGCAAGCTCAAATGTGACTTTTCTGAAAGAGAGAAGACATACTACGAGCAGAAAAACAGGGACCAACTGGAAAGAAATGAGCGCAAAGCACTTAAAAAATCCCCTAAGGTTCTGTTATTTTGTGGTTCTACACACTTGCCTGCTACCTTAAAGTTCTGGAGCCTGATTTCCAGTCATCTACACCTCTGTAACTTTAAGCCATTATTTAAGTAAGTGAGCTTTCCTGCACTGGAAATGTTTTAGCTGTCTACGTTTCAGTTTCCTCTCTCATTGCAGTGGTCACTATCTGGCAGAGTTTTGACTTCAAATATTCTTTCCAACAAGCATTAACTTTTCCTCTCTCTTGAACAGTACTCTTCTCCTAAAGTACTACAGCCTAATTAGCTGTGGAAACAGATTTCATCTGTAGTGTAGGAACTCTCAGGCCTTTTTGTAAGAGAGGAAGGACATAAAATCCACCAGATCCTTAAAAGAAGCTACATGCAATCTGCCTCAGTGATAGCAGCAACCCCACATTCAGTGGCCCGGACAGAAACAGGCTGAGAATTTCAGCCCTACTACTACGATAAAATGTCACCTACCATTATACTCCATCCTCGAGGTGACCCATTCCCACACTGAGGACCAGTGTTGAGGATAAGAAAAAAATGTGGAAGAGTCTGGTCTTCTTTTAAATTTACATTAGCATTCTGCTTCACCAGTGAACCAATCTGCTTCACCAGCTAGACAGGTGAGTATCAGAATAAAATTACATACTCACTAAGGAAAGGAAGGAGAAGAAAAATCAAATGTTCCTTTTAGTCATAGTTTAGAAATTCTGTCATATTTCTTCAGAATAATATTCTGTTTTATTAGCGAGGCAAGGGAGTTGCTAATTTTTTTTTACATGAGAATAGTGTTTTGGAAGCAAATCATCAGGAAGCTAAGCAGTTGAAGGTTAACACTTCAAGATATGGTTGAATGCCAGCAGAAGAATTATTAAGTCAGTAAGTTTCATTTACTGAGCTTCACACAAGTAAAAAGTAGTCACCTCCACAGTATGAAAAACAGATCTGGCTTTAAAGACCAAGCCTCAGCATATCACTTAAAATCTGAAAATACAAAGTGATTCAGTCCCTCAGGACAAATACGTGTTTGGAAACTATGAAAAATGCCACATGACACCCAGAAGAGCAAGCAATACATACAAAATAAATCTTCTAAAAAATGTGTTCCAACAAGGCTAAAATACAAGGTTAAAGTTCCTGGAACACAGGGACAGAAATGCAACTCTGACTCCAAACACTCAGATACTTGCTGCAAGTGAAAAAAAAAAAGTCAGTAATAATAAAAAGGCACCAGTAACTTCTAGTTAAGTGGTCTGGAACTTGGCTGCCTATAGAAGCATGCATTAGACCAAGCTGACTATCTATGAAATAAAGCAGGCTAGAGCAAAGTATGATTTTCACATCTGTAATACTACCTATGTTATTTTGATTTTATCCATCAGACTGCTTGTAGAGCATCTTCCTAACTCAATCCTAAAATGAAACTCAAGTCACTAGTAGTCCCTTCAACAGCCTCCTCCTTTTCAACATGCAAGTAGCCTAAGCAAACAAATCTAATAGTCAACAACAACAAGAGGACTTCAGCTTCAGAGAACTTAAATTCTAAAACAAGGAGTATTTTCTGAAATGAAGTATTCCCTAACCAGCACTAAGTAACATGAAACAAAGCAGCTATCAACTTAATTTCATCTACTCCAACAATCACAGATCTTATTTGTGAAAGAGCACAAGAGAAAAAGGAAAGAACACATTTCAGATTACATTAACTTCAAAAGCAGTCACACAGCAGAGATGAACTGCATTCAAAGGAAGTCTCAGAATAAACTTCTAGGCCTATGTCTCCCCGCAAGCAGAATGCTCAAAAACTCCCTCAGCTTGAGAGCACCAAGCTGGAAGGAGAAAAAAGACCTCTACCTCCCAAATTTAACATGGCCTAGAGCTCAGCCCTCAATAGAGGCACAGCTATATAGGCACAAGCTTCACATCACTCAACAGGAAAATCTATCCCAAAGATTGCTGGCAGCTCACCGCAGACAGAAAACCATCCAATATGACTACTGGGTTTGACTTTCAGAAAACAAAAAGCAAGCTAAAAGCATGCATGGAAGAAATTCAAACTGTCTTGGAAAAATAAGAGCATTAAGGGTACATTTTCTGGAATATGCATCTAGTGCTGCTCATGCTCTTCAGGCATACTATTAGCACTCAAAAAAGAAAATCTCATCTCTGCTGAGAGCATATCTCCGACACGTCTCCCACCCTTCATAAATAATTTCACAAAGCATCTCCTGACGGTATATGTTGATCTGAGGGCAGAAGGAGGAAAATAACGTGAGTTTTATTAACGGACACGTCAGTACTCTTCTAAGAGAGAGGACGAATTCCGCCCGGAGGCTATAGAAGCCGCATCAGGTGCGGGGCACGCCGAGCGAAGCACCGGGCGGGCTGAGGCTGGAGAACAACGCCAGCCCTCTCCTCTGCTCGGATACAGGAAGCGAAGGGCTGCGAGCGGGTGGTCACAGGTACCACGCTGGGGACGAGGGATGCCAGCTCACAGCCTTAGGCCCCCCACAGCTGGGGCAGGAGCGGGGCGGTGCCTGTGGCAGGATCAGCCCCCGGGCAGCAGAGCGAGCGCTGCCGCTGCCCCAGCCCCGACCCGGCTCAGCCCTGCGGGCCGGGCGCGCACCCCGCCCGCCCACCCGGGCGCCGAGCAGCGTCCGGGACCGTGGAAGGAGGCGGGGGCTGCCGCCGCCCCCTCACTACCCCCGCCGCTGGGATTTACCTGGCCGGGGAGCCCGCGCTGCCCGGACCTGCCCCCACCAGCAATGCGCCTTCCCGGCGATAAGGGCGAAGGGGAACTGAGCGGAGCTCTCACCCTTCACCCTCCGGCCGGCCGGCCGGGCAGCTGCCGCTACACCGCTCCCGCTGCCTCAGAGCCTGGTGCTGGAGGCCGCCATCTTAGCTCGGGCAGCGAGACCGCCCCCTCGGCGCAGCCGCCGTGTGGCCCAGGGCCATCACGGGACGCGGTCACCTGATGAGCTCCGCGCTGCCTCCCCCTTCTCGCCGCCGCCCTCCTTCCTTCCTTTCCACCCTCGCCCCTTTGCCCTGCCCTGCCTTTTTCTGCCGAGAAACGGCATGTCTGGGTGCGCGGTCGCCGCGCCGCCGTGGGGCAAAGTCCCTGCCGCGCTGCCCTTGCGCGTCGCCTGAGGGCTGTCGGTGACCGGTGGGCTCCCGCCCCAGCGTCTCCGGGCCGTGAAAGGCGCGTTGAACAGTTAAAAAGCCAGAGCGCGCTCTTTAATTGTGTACATTACTTACGTGACTGTAAAAGCGATGTTAAAATGCCACATTAAGGCTGCGGAGACTGAATCACTGATTTGTGTGGTTGGCTAACCACCCTCCAGATTTGTTACGGGACTCTTGAGCTGCCCGTCAACTTCCCCATATTCTGTACCAGATGTAAGTTTCCCAGAAGTGTTGTAAATTACGGCAGCATTGTAACACGAGGTTCTTAAAATGCCTACTGATTGGTATAAATATTATGAATATTTTTTAATATGACTTGCATTAGAATACTATGGCCTCTCCCTTAAAACAGTGTCATTGGAGTCTGTAAATGAAGAGAGACATGAGGAAAAAAACTAAGTGGAACTATCTCGGTGGGAAAAGATTGAAACCATAGGCGTTCAATTTTTTTTAATATCTGTTTCATCATCATATGGACTCTAACAAACAGCATGAAGCTGAGTCAGGGGAGGTTTCGGTTGAATGTCAGGAAAAGATTCCTGACCCAGAGGTGGATGGGCACTGGAACAGCTCCCCAGTGAAGTGGTCACATCACAAACCCAAGAGAGTTCAAGAAGTGTTTGGACAATGCTCTGGGCACATGGTGTAACTCTTGGGGTGTCCTGTGCAAGGCTGGGAGTTGGAGTCAGTGATCCTTGTGGTTCCCTTCCAACGCAGAATATTCTGTGATTCTGTGATAAACTATTTGTCTTATATCTTGCTTAAGATATTTAAATACTAGTCAGTCATTCTTCTGATAAATCTAGTCCTCTGAATCTGGGGCACTGTGATAAAATAGCACTGATGGGAAAATAACATTACTTTGGGGAAGCTGATAAATTGCTTTTGGTTACAAAACTTCAAGGGAGAGGAAAAAAAGATTTAATGTTTTATTAATGTACTAGGAATTGTAGGAATCTAATTTCAGAGAGAGGTCATATGATTCAGAAGAGTTTCTTTGAGTGTATGGGGGTACTTTTGGACAGGTTTGGAGTGATTTCTGGTCTTGTTGATTAGTTGGCTCAGAGAGTTTCTGGTTCAGGGAGTGTTTATTTTGTCTGAGTACAGTAATTTCACACTTATAAGCCGCACCT
>VRYO01002734.1:43964878-44044757 GCA_009812075.1 Sialia sialis | reverse complement strand
TTGCTCCCTCGCTGGGCTCCTGCCACCCAGGGCCAGCCGTGGCTGCCTGTTCCCGCTCCCCCACGCGGCTGCTGAGGGGCAGAGAATGCCTGCTCCCCTCGCGGCTCGCACATCCGGGTTGGCATTTTGCCAGAATTTGTCCATAAATAAACCACACATGGTGATTAGCCGCACTGCTGGGGTAGGCTCGATTATTCAGTGAAATAGGTGAGGCTTATCAGTGTGAACTTACTGTACTTATTTTGCATTGTTAATATAGGTGGGTAAAATAAATCAAGTAAAGCAACAGCTTGTTAGAGGTTTATTACTTGGGAACAAAGAATGATACTTGCATAATGAAATCGATGTAACAAAACAGTAATCAGTGTTTTCATGGATGGATTTTAATCAGACAGCAAGATTATACTGCAGTATATTTATTCACTTCAAGCTAGTATTTCAGTAACTGTGTTTTCCACTATTTTTGAACATGCTTTTGCATAAGTAGTGCTATTACCTTTGGATCTAATGCAAACAACTGATAAAAAGAAAGGCGGCCACAGATGTAGATAGAGAAAAATTGAGAGATAGTGAAGTAATTATTTTGAAATTTTCAGAGAAAAAATGAACAAGGAAGGTGTGTTTAGCAGTTCTGACAGGAAGTTATGGAAATTATATTGTACAACATGGTACAATATCTTTCAGAAATCAAAGTAGACCATTTCATTACTGTCTAACTGTAAAGTATGCATTAAGTTACCTTGTGTGCAGAAGAACACATTCTAGTTTGCTCAGTCATTTTCTCTCTTGAGATGATGCTGCTGGATATTTTTAGAGATAGGATCTCAGTTTTCCATGTAACTAGAGGTTTGTAGAAATGTTGGAATACAAAAATTGTTTTTTTAATACGTCAAATTTAAAAGAATTTAAAAAGAAAGTGAACAAAGTCCTCACTCCATTAATGTCAATGTCAGTTTTGCTGTTACCTGTGTCTGACACAGGTAGTGTTTTGCCCTTAGTTTTTCCAGTCACTTATGGAGACAGAAATAATATCAGAGCCATTCTCACTATCAAAATAATCATATCAAAAGACCGTTTTGATCCCTTATTGAAAGATAAAATATTAAATTGCTTCAATCTGTTTTGGAGAAGCAAACCCAAGTTCAGTTCTTCCAGATCTTTCACCTGAAGTACTGCAAATATCAGTCTGATATTGTCCATTTAAATATTTCCATTTGCAAAAGAGTTCAGGCCATCTCCAGTCTAGAGAGTAGGGTCTCTCCTTACCATCCAGTAATTGAAATCTGGAAAGAATGAAGAGTTCTAGTCCACCACTAAATAATTAATAGTGCACTGGCTATTTCTGTGATCAGCACCTATTCTGAAAGACTGTAGTTTAGGATGGCTGAATTCTTCAGGCAAGCTACAGGACAGGTACTGTAGAGCCAATGCTAACATTCTCTGCAGCAACAGTAAATATTATGATTGTAAATGCAACCTATAATAGCAGAGTTCCTATTACTTTTAACACAGATATATTGTGGTTTATAGCAATGAAAAAAGAACAAGTTTCTACCTAATCGGCAAGCAGCAAACAATGGGCAAATTGACTTCCCTTCCTAGTACTGTCTCTAATGGTAGGGCAGAATTTTGGGTCATCTGTTTGGACAAATGAGAGGTTTTTCCACCCTTCCTTGTCTTAGAAGAAAATAAGTTCCTGCTAGAACTGGGAATAGTTCCTTTACTCTGTTATTTAACTTTCAGTGTTGGAGGGTGCAGGACTGTCCACCACTCTAAGGTCAAGTACTGTTTTTCTGCCATGAAGTAATGGGGATCTATCCAGTTTTCTTAAAGACTGTTTCTAAGAGGTACACTACGTTTTATGTGAGTTTAGGATAACTAACACAAAATATGCTTAATAATTGTAATTTTCAGATGACCAAATAACAATAACAGTAAGGCTTTGATGATTCATTATAGTACTTGGCTGAGAAGGGATAACAGAAAGATTTTGAAAGGGGAGAAGTGAATGTAAAAGTCCCACAAAAATCTGATTAAGTAACATGCATTTGGAAACCTCTGTCCTGGATCTTATCTCTTTTACTGCAAAATTGTAAATGGCAAAATGCAGGTTACACAGAGGGCCTTCTGGAAGTCAGACTCACATTCTTGCACCAGTCTTTGTTCTGTTCTTTGTCATCCCAAAGATGCATTAAGACTATGCTGACAATCTGCCAGCTGTTCAAAGCTCACATCAAATTTTTATGTGTTTTGACACATTTTGTCTAAAAATAAATGCAGATAATAACGATAATTTATCTTCTCTGTGACATTAATTAACAGGTAACTTTTGAATGCTCCCTATTGATAATTCTATATTTCCTGATAGACTCATTAGATGATGACTTGTTTGTTATCCTAGCTAATAGCTTGATAATAACTGTAGCCTCAGCTAATTAACTTCGTGATAAATTTTGGTAAATTATTAATAAGTATCGTCAATACAGTGATGCATGCCAATCTGTATTCATATTCATAGCATTCCTTCAATAATTCCTCTTCTGTTTGGATAATCCTTTCATTTTGGCATTGGCTTATGTACAGTAAATACTCACATATGAACATTTGATCTCTTAATCCACCTATACACTTGTATAACCCGGTCTTCTTGGTGTGTCTTTTGAAGATAATCTACAAATTGTCTTGTAACTCTTTTACCTTCCAATAGATAAGTTCCAATATTAGTTGCAGTCCAGTCTCAGTAGTTTATGTGGGTACATCTGGTGTAAGAAAAGTGAATATAACAGATTTGCTTAAAATATCAGATGTCATTCATAGTAGAAAGACTCTTTTAATGGAACTAAACAGCAATGTGCAATGATGTAACAGTTCCTTGTTACAGTTCCTAATGAAATTTTGCTGTTTAAAAAAATGTGTGGTTGCGTTTTCTTCGAAGGAAAACATAAAGGAGAAATGCATTGTTTATCACATGTAAAATGAAATAGCAACCAAGTCATACAGGAAGTCTTTAACTGCCTTCTCATTTGACCGCATTTACTTAGATTGTTGGGAAAAAAAATCTGTACACATATGTTCAGTGGAAACCTTGATAAACTGACAATGAAATTTCCCATATACTTAGTTCATCTTGTGAATGCTTCACCTTAGCATAGCAAGCCTTCTTAAGGTAAATTATTCTTTGAAATATCCGACTCCTGGGGACCATTTTGTGATAAAAAATACTGCAGATGTCCCAGGTGATATTTCTTCCCACTGTTGACACACAGCCTGTGTGGGGAGAAACAAAGAGGCATTGCAGAAGCAGCAGATTGTGAGAAAGGCGAAGGCCTATGCAAAGAAGAAATTGGAGTTCTGGAAGAGCAGAACTGGCCCATGTGGTAGGAGTGGGGTTTGTACATGAGATTCATAGGATGGATAAATATCTTGAACAGCTGGAGAGCAATCTGTCAGCTTCTGCAGGCTAGACCTGAGAACTAGGAAGATAGGAAGAGCTGTGGGGTTCTGATTTTTGAAAATTTTACTGTGAACAGAAGAAGTGCTTATGTCTGGAGAAGAGCACTTTTTCTCAAGAAAACTGATACAGGCAACTCACAGAAGAGGGAAGGCAGAAGGAGAAGAAATACCTAGATCTGGCCTAGCAAAACACTGTTAATGATACAAATAGTTGAGAGCAAAGATTGGAAATGTCTAGGAAGGAGGCGGGGATTGATCTGAGGAGCAGAATAGGATGATAGGGAGATTCTACTGTAGAAGCAAGGAATGGGAGAAAGAGCTTAGTGGAGCAATAGGCTGCAAAAGACAGGAGAGAAGATCTGTGTTGCAGATCCGGATGTTGCATATGATATTATTCATCATCACAACTATGTGGATTTTTAAAATAAACCTAGAGAATTATGCATTTACAAACATAAATAACTATGCAGTATTGGCATTGTAAACCAAAAAGTCTTTTAGAGTTAAAAAATTCCAGAATATTAGGATTGCCTTTGCAAATAATTGCATGCTTGTGTATAATTTTCATCCATGGGAACTTTGCCTTATTCAGTCCACAAGATGAAAAGACTCATTGAATCCACATGGATGCTATGCTGTGTTCTATTCACAGTGCTCAGTTTGCTGGCCCAAGGTTGGGTTAGTGTACACTATACCAGCTCTATTATTCAAGCTTCAGAATATTCAAGCTTACTAACTTCCATTTTGGCATTTAGGTGACATTGTTCAGTACACTGAGTGCTCCAGGAGCATGAATTAATTTATTTTCACAACATCTTTCTGCTTCTGATATTTGACTAGTTGGAAGTACATTCATGTTTCTTTTTCTGTATATTCCTGTATATAATTTTCAAGTATCCTGATACAACCTTTAAAGATAATGTGTTTTTTTTTAGCAAAAGCACACTTCTGCTATTTAAAAAAATCAAAATTGTTTTTTGATCTCTCCCTGTCTCTTTTTACAGACACAAGAACAAAAACAGATGACAATATATCTTGCCAGCTTATTAAATGTATTGATCTGTGTGACAGTGTGACATGTCAACTTTTACATGTCTTATGTATTTTAGTAATACTGCTATCTTATAAAATTCACATACTTAAGACATTGCATTGTCAACTTCATTGCCAGTTTATTTATTGAAAGTTGATTTTTGCCTAATTCCAGACTAGGAATGCTATCAGTTTGAGAAACTGGACATTGATGGAGTTGCTGAAATTTATATTCAACAATTAGGGTAACAAAGCACAAAAATTAAAAAAAAAAAAAAGTTAAAAAATGTTATTTTGAGCACTGAAGTATTTCAGGAGCACAGTGAATTAGTGGGACAGTAGGGAAATTCAATCATTGGAAGTTTTTGATAGAACTACTCAGAATCACAGAGAGATTCCTGCATTGCAGGTATTTCAGTATAGTCATCCAAACCAAAAGGGTCTTTGAAAATGAAGCAGCAGGTTCCTGTTGCTTACACAATACAGTTTTTATCAGCAAGAGTTATGAAGGAGTCACTTACGTATTCTTGACTCCTCACTGCAGGCTGTAGAGCAATGGTGGAAGATAAGTACAGTAATCTCACGCCTATAAGGTGCACTTTTTTGACTGAAGTTTAGATCCAAAGCCGGAAGTGCGCCTTATCACCCGGTGCACCTTATATATGGACAAAAATTGGAAAGTTGCCAACCCGGAAGTGCAAGCCGGTGGCAGCAGCCCCAAGCCGAGCCCACATGGCCCCAAGTTGGGCCGGGGGCTGGGTTGCCGCAGGGGACGCTGGGGCTGCAAGGCCTGGGGGGCCCAGCAGGGGAGGGGGCTTGAGGCTGCATTTAAAGGCTACTCCATGTGTAAACTGTTTGCAAATTGAGCACCTGACAGTATTCTGTCACTAATTCGTTACTTTGTTGCGCACAACTCCCTGCTGGGAAAAAAAGGGGGGGAAAAAAAGAAAAAAGTGCGCCTTATAGGCCTTTGCGCCTTATATATGGACACATTCCGTGGACTTCCTGGCTACTCGGAAGTGCACCTTATAACCCGGTGCGCCTTATAAGTGTGAAATTACTGTACTGATTCTCTGATTCCCTGGGTTCAATTCCAAAATAGAAATAAGTGAGATTATAATCCCAATGGAAATAATTGTGGACAAAACAACAAACAGGAATTATGAACCTTGCCCACCATATTTCAGATGATCCTTAAAGTCTTACTATTTTTAGAGAGCAAGAATGTTCTTGTGCATATCCAGTTTCATCAAAATTTGTTCATGAAGCACAGAGGAGAATTGAAGAAATTATGATCTCATAACTTGCAGGCCAAGCCATTGAAATTATAGCCTCATGAGAAAGAACATAAATCAGAAAGAGTACAGTAATTTCACGATTATAAGCTGCACCTTTTTCATTGAAGAATCCAGCCTACCCTAGTGGTGCGGCTTATATTCAGGTGTGGCTTATTTATGGACAAATCCCAGTGAAATGCCAACCGCCAGCCGGGGAGGGTGCCTGGGGCTGCCTTTAAAGGCTTCGCTGGTCTATGAAAACTGTTTGCAACTTGAGCACCTGACACCAAACCCAGCTGGCAGTGATTCTGTTACTAATTTGTTACTTTGTTACACATGGGTCCTCGCTTTAAAAAAAAAAAAAAAAAAAGCGCAGTTTATATTCAGGTGCGGCTTATAATTGCGAAATTACTGTATTTCATTTTTCCTTTCTTTTTTTAAAGCTTCCCATAGCCCAGTAGTATGCACTTTACCATTTAGAATGACTGCCAGCTGTGAAATGCAGACTAACCATTTATAAATGATACAGCTGCAAGGTGTTATCACAAAAAACAAAGAACATTTTATTGCCTAATAACATTCCTCAACTCTAATTCATCTGTGAACAGATTACTACCAATAGCAGCAGCAGCAATAAAAAGCTTCTGCCTGAAAGAACTAAGTTGCATAATATGTGAAATCTGTGTTGACTTTATAACAATTTAATCTCAAGTGTTATCTGTATATCTTTTAGAGACTCCCACCCCAATAACAGCTTAGTGCCTTATATGCATGATCCACAACTAGAACTTATTTTCGTGGTGGATTGGTTTTTTTTTACAAAAATGTACAGTGATTTCACACTTATAAGCTGCACCCGGTTATAAGCAGCACTTCCAGGTTGTTGGAAAATCCACGGAATTTGTCCATAAATAAGGCGCACTGGGTGATAAGCCACACTTTTTTTTATTTCTTTTTTTTTTTCCTACGCGGCAGAGGGGGCGCTCCCTGTCCTGCCTACTCGCTCCCCCGCTCAGCTCCTGCCACCCGGGAACAGCCGTGGCTGCCCGTTCCCGCTCCCCCACGCGGCTGCTGAGAGGCGGGGAATGCCTGCTTCCCCCACGGCTCACACTGCCGGGTTGGCATTTCGCTGGAATTTGTCCATATATAAGCTGCACTGGGTGAAAAGCTGCACTTCCGGGATCGGCTTGAAACTTCAGTCAAAAAGGTGCAGCTTATAAGTGTGAAATTACTGTACTTAGGTTTCATAAATGTTCTAAAGAATGCAGTTATCTGTTTTCTGGAAGACAAGAAATTTCACATTAGTTCAAGAGCTGTTTTATTGAGCTGTGTTCAATTTCTCAAAGCATTCAAAAGTTTCGTTATGAGATTACACCAGGCACCCCCTAGCTCCAGCACCATAGCACAGAAAATGGGATGCCCAGCACCTGCTGTTTTCCACATTTTGGATGCTGCTGCCCACTCTCTAATCCTGGTCTCCAAAGAAATTGTTTACAACTATTTCAAAAATTAGTGTAGCTTTGTGTGTATGTGGTTTGTAGTATACATATCTAGGCTACTTAAGCTGCTCTCTCCCCACCCCTTGTCCCTTTTTTCATATGAATAATTGGAAAATAACTATAGTCAGAATGCCTCAAAATCATCAGTGTTGGTATTTCAGGGTATATTCCCATGTGTAGCTTTACATCTTGGTGTAACTTCCCACAGCAAAGAGTGGCATACAAAGCCACCCTGTCCCTGCGTGGCAGAGCTGGCATGTCACACACTGAAAGCACAAGGTGTGTCTGATTTAATTGACATTTGAACCTGAAACTCCTGATGGAGCCAGAAAAAGCCTTGCTCCTGAAAGCTGTGCCTCCTCCTCCATGCAGACAGATCTCAGATCTGAGAGGTCATGTGCAATTACCCTGGAATCCTTGACTCTGAATCTCCAAACAACATTGTGGAGCTCATGAAGAAATGTAAAGTGATTTAATTCATAGAGGTGTATGTTATTCCCTATAGGCATTTTCTCACCTTTATTGTTCGCAGGCAAGAAGTCTCATCATTTGTGTGAGTGTTGTTTTAAGCTCTCTGTGTAATATCAGTGATTGCTAGTGCTGGTCTGAAGGAGGGTGGGGAATATTCCTAGGCAACACACCCTCTCCTTGGAAGAAGGCTCAGAAGAGATGGGCACAGGTGCTTATAAAGCTCATGTTATGAGCTATTTAGAGTGATTATCAGATTACATCCACAGTAACAATGGAAGGAGGATATAGCATATACTGCAGCAATGCTAAACTGCATTGCAAACTGTGGACATAGAGAAACTGATACTTTGCCTTTCCCCATTATTGAATGACAGCTGCAATGTAAGATTACCGGACATAGTGAGTCATAAAAAGAGCATCTGCCAGCATGATTTTCAGGCTCTTTCCCATTTCCTGTAATAAGCAGAAGCAGTACTTTGTAAATTTCTGTTTTCTTATGAGTTTGTAGGTATTTTTTTCTTAGATCGTTATGGTTTCACCTTCATTTCCCTCATGCTGTTGCTGTTTTCATTTTTTTCATTATGACCAAATCAATGAGTCCCTTACCAATTTCTCAGTCTTGCAGGGGTACTGGTATTTCAGATTCTGGTGATGAAAAAGTATTTCACCCTTAATATCCAGATCACTTGGTCATTTGGCTGAATTTACGGAAACAGAAGTAGAAGAAAGTGAGAAAGCACAAGCAGCAAGGCAGAAATGCATGCACTAAGTTAACATCCCTTCTAGCATCCATTTCAGGCAGTATATTATCTATATTATCTTCCCACTCTCTTTGCTTTGCTTTGACACAGATCGTGACCATCAAGTGGTATATAAGGCATATGCTGTTGTTTTTAAGCATAAGCATATGGACAGTTATGTAATCTTATTTAGTGCTAGTTTGTTTTTGGCCAAATTCCCCTGAACTTCTGCTGTCCTATTTTTAGTGTATGGTGGAGAGGCATGTAATAAAAGAAGCCTGAATATATCCTTATTTATACCTCTTAATTTGTGGAAAATACAATTTATTATTGTACTATACTAATAAATCAGTTTTGGATTATATGAATTAATCAGCTTTTTTTTACCTAACAGTAAAGTGGAATTAGCTAGTGTGCTGATTGAATTAGTTGGTCAGCAAGTAAGTGCTATCCACTTGAGAAGAGGGTCATAATTTAAAAGTGCTTGAACTGTCCCTCAGTAGGGGTGATGTTATAACAGTTATGAAATGGACCATGTTCCCTATTATAAAATCACAGAATTCTTTTGTTTCTGCTTCTGGTCCAAATTACATTTTGAAAGGAGGAATATCTTCCACTATAGGAAAATCAAGACTAAAATTCATGAGTATATAAGCTGATTTCATAATTGCTCAAGCTTTTTACTGATGGTTTTCACCCACAATCTGCAAAACAAGTGGTTTGTTAGTAAAAAAAAGCACTGAGCCTTTTTTTTTTTAACTACTGATCATGTTCAAACTGAATCTTTTTGTGAAGAGGTAATTATTTGCGTAACACCAGATATGCTGATTAATTAATTCAGTGTGAATTTTATCATCTGAAGTGACCTGACTGTTACAAGAAAGCTTTTCTCTGCACAAATAAGATTGAAGTCAAGTAAGGTATAGAATACTCTATACAGAAAGAGACTAAAACTGAATTGTTAGTTTATTGTATTTGAATAAATTAACATTTTGTTAGTCTTTAAGAAAAAATGAAGCATTTGGTTAATTTATTTACTGTTCTTTTCTTATGTAAAAGTGACCAGCAGTTATGTCTTTGAATAAAAACTGGTTTTCTCTCTGATCACTCCTTAGAGAGCTGGTGCACTCAGGTTTTTAGGAAAACTAATATAGCTTTTGACAGAAGCACAAAGTGATGACTTAGCAAATGGCAAACAAAGGACAAAATGTTCAGTTGTGGCCCTACATTTCTTTTAGTTCAACTGGTAAACAGGGACACATCGTGGACTTTGCTGATTAAAAGCAGAATTAAAAAGCCTGAAGCTGCATTTGACAGTGTTCCAATTTGTAACCAGCTCAACACATGGGATTCTGTTTCCTTTTATTTTGTGGCTTCCGGCTTCCCTATGCAGAATATTCCTGTTTCGTTCTGGGTTTGTGTATTTTCTTCCCCCTAGGATAATTTATTTCTTCTTCTTGATTTCCTAGAGAGACTTAATACCCTTGCCCAAAATCCAAGATATTTGCAGCTTACCATGTTCTTTGTTTCACTTCTCCTGCCTTTACCATCTAGAAGGTCCCACCTCTTCCAGCCTTTGCTCAGGTGAGTGCCCTCAGTGTGAGGGATCAGTCAGGGAACTATGCATGTGTGATGAGTAATCCCACAGGTGAGGATTTCCAGGAGGTAGCTGCAAGGCAAATGTTTTACATATCTTTACATTTCCTTTGCTATTTTTATCTCATACATACCCTTGTGTGTCCCTTCTTGATGTCTTGTCTGCATGTGCTTCAGGCAGCATTGCTCTGTACTGCAGGAGGCAACACAATAATTAATTTCTGATTATTACCTTCATCTACCTCAAGAAGTACCTTCTTAAAATCTGAATACTACTATTAAAAGCAGTATAAATCTGTCACAACAATAAATTTGCTTTCAATGTATCATTATTTTTGTACTTACATTAGTACAAAGTCTTGAAGGAGAATTTGGAAGGGGGAATTTCCTTGCCAGGCATTATTTCTCAAATTACTCTTATCCCTTAATAGCTTGGGGTTTTAAATTTTTTATGTTGTAGATTTTCCCAGAATTAAAAATACACAAAATTTCAAACTTGCTAGGCCTAAACATGTGTTTTTAGAACAAATGTGTCTTTTATTCGTTTCGATAGAAAGCTTGTATCTGTGTGTGGTGACAGCATTGGACTTCAGATAACAAAGTGTTGAAAAACTCCGGCTGAAATTCCCAGTGTTAGACGAAGTGGGCAAAATACAATGGGTTGGATTCATCACTGTAATCAAGAAGAGGTAAGAAAATGCTGGTGGAAAGTCTGTGGTCAGCATGGAAATTTAATATAGCACAGCTAAACCTGTAATCAACAGCAAAAATATGTTTTTCCTCTGTTCTTCCGTTTGAAGTGTCTGTTGTATTAGTTGCCTATGGGAATTAAGCACAGATCAAGATGAACACAGGCCAACAGAGGTCAGAATCTTCTGAAGTTTTGCCATTGAATGTGACTGTATAGAAGTTACTGTCTGTAAAAAAGAAGATCATGGGTTAATCCCTGAGCGTAGTGTAGTAGTGGAGTCTGATATTTTCTGAGGCAGCAAGATCTGTTTATTTGACACTAACTTACATATCAACTTTCTGCATGTTATCTAGAAGAAAATTGTTAATAATATCTTTTCTACTCCTTTAAAACAAAAGTTAGCTCTGGAGGGATGTAACTGACCTTTTACCATCCAAGATGATTTTAGTTTCAGATTCAGAAGCATTGGTGTGGGCTAGATTCCATTTAAAATAAACTTTCTTATGATTTCTTATGATTATGAAAACAGGATTTCTTATGGTAAGTGGAAAGCTGCAAACAGCAAGATCTTGTCTAAGCAGTAGGTGGCAGACTGCTCCCAGTAATCCTTAGGAAGTTGTGACTCAGCCCTTAATGCCCACGGGGCTGTAGCTAAAGGTGATGAGAAGAGAGATGTAAAGATGGGGAGATTCCGACGATTCAAGCTGTCTGCCTAATTTCACAAAGGATGCCAGGCATGCTCGAGTCAGCACTTGCCAGGCGAGAGGCTGTTGCTCCTACACGCCCTGTGTTATCAGTTCCTAAAGTAACCGTGGTGGTTACCCTGCCCTGCAGCAGCTGGGTGACCTTGATCTTGTTTTGGAAGACTTGCCACTGTTGACAGAAAGCTGGTGCCTTCACGGCTTTTACACCTCTGCACAACAGTATGCCTGTAGTTTTGTCACGATTTGGAAATCCCTCTTAAATTCAGAGACCTCAAGGACTTTTTAACCTAAAAAGAGTTTAACACATGGACTTACATGTCTGGGGATGTCTGTGGATACACCACAGCCTCTACTGATCTCTACATACAGAAAGTAGTTTCTAACAGAACCCCAAAAGCTGGGATCCACTCTTTTGACAATTTTTTGTGCTTATCCTTACCTAAATGATGTTAAGGTGGAAAAAAATATTTTCTCTTTATAGCAGATTTTATTTTGAATTTCAATTCACCTTGAGGGGTTTTCCCAATGCCCTGCTGTTAATAATTAATGTAGTTAAGGATGCACCTTGACTTTTGTATCATATGCTTCATTTCAAGAGAAGGCTGTGGTGCTTACACAAACTGCCTTTCCCATCACACTTGTTTCTTGTGCCATTATTTTGCTGACTGTCAGAGACTCTATCTAGTGTGTATCAAGACATTTCACTACCCACCTAGAACTAGGCTTTTGTATCGAAGTAGAGGACTGTCCACAGACTGCTGGAAACCACATGATCCAATGGTTGGTAAACACTTGGGGGAGCTGCCCAACCACTATGGAAATATGTTGGATCTGATTTATGGAATGATTTGCTTAGCATTCACCAGATTATTTGGAACATCTTTTGTCACTAGGCAAGATTTGAAAGCAAAGATTTAAAAAAAAAGTACTAGGAGAGGCATTATTAAAGTATGAAGTGACAAAACCTATGAAATTTATGTTTTTATTAAGATTATACTAATTTTAGCTGCTTCTATATTTAAGCTAACTCTTGAGACTGATCCTTTGGGTGCTGCTGATGGTTAGTGGGACCTCCCATGGATGTGCAGAATCATAGTTCTTTTGTTTTCCTGCTTAGGCTATCTTACATTTCTACTGCATGCTTTGGCAAGGCTAAGATTATGCTTTCTCTTGCTTTTATCTTCCTTAAAACATGATGTCATGTTTTAGTTTAGAAATCATGCATGATGAAACATATAGATTTTCTGAGTTCCTTTCCATGTGTCATGTTAGCTTGCTATCAGTTTTACATCAGTTGCTTAGTGTATAAGTGGAAGATTGATTTGAGAATGGGGTGTTTTCCAGCTATGCACAGGTCCCCTCCTTCCTCCCTCCTATGCACTCTTTCAGACTCTGTGGAAATCAGGAGTGGTCTTGTCACAATAACATTTACAAGGGTTTAGTGAACATGTAAGCACATGGTTGAAAACAAAAACGTCTCTGAGAAAAATAAAAAGAGGAACTTCAGAACTACCCCAAACATTTCTTGACAGAAGAGCCCATTTTCAAAATTTTTATATTTTATTATTCAAAATCTCCCAAACCCATACCTATGACCATTCCTGTAGTATTTCCAGTTTTCTTAGAATTTACTTGAAACACATAAGATTCTATAGCATCCTTCTGCTCTGCAATGCAGTTCTTTTAAAATTTATCACTATTATTTCAGGATACACAGCTTTTTCTTGAATAGTCAAGAGCCTCAAATTAGACTTTGTGTTTTCTATGATGACAAATATAGACTACATTCTAAAAATAGATCCTAAACCAGAGAGATATATAATTAGAAATAACACACTTAAGAAGAGTCAAAGGATGTCTTCACTCTCCAAAGTGGCACTTACTTCACTGAAATAAATAAAAAAGTTTGTTTAGAGTGCTCAGTCTGCTTTGATAACGCAAACTATGGTTATGAAAAATATTCTAACATTTTGTTCCGTATTACTTGTTTGAAGCATCAGGTGAATAAATATTAAGTAATTGTACTCTGGCCTGCAATTCTGCAGGATATACGATTCTTCTTGTGGCTCAAGTCAGGCAGTCATTAATGACAACAACACTTAATAGTGAAGAACGGTCTTTACAGGGGGTTGTTATTCAAACCATAGTGAAACCTCAACCAGACAACCAGACCAAGCAGCCCCGCTAGTGGGTTTTTTTAATAGGATTGATATTAGTGAATGTATGGTCAGAAAGGGAGAGAGATAAATCAACAGAGACTATACTTGGTGCATACAATGAGTTTCAATGTGGTGGTTAGAATGAGGAGTCAAGGGGATTAATGACTCATTTGATTCACATACATGGCCAAATATTTTGGTCCTTGAAATATGTAAAAGTAAACTTATAGTACTCCTTGTATTGTTGTACTTCACCTCTATCCTATCAGTAACTCAGAGGTGAGAGCAATTAACTGTGGGAAGTGAAAATTGGGCCTTCATTTAGCAAAAGGAGACTTCCACATGTTTACTTGAAGAGTACTCCAGATTACTGTGCTTTTTCATCCACATCTTCTTTTACCAAGAAAAGAGGAGTCTGTTTGTTGTGGATAATGGATTGATAAAGCTCTCTTCCACCACCATATTAGAGGATACAGAAGATTCTCATGTAGAGCTTCATGTATCAGTAGCAAATGACCTAGTCTGTATATAAGTGTAACATGCTGTGTCTGAATTGTTCATTTAACTGCCCTGGAGGTGTCAGCCTGTACTGCAAAAGTATTTCTTTATATAGGTTCTAACAAAACAAGTGAAGAAACCATTGTACAGCAAGGACAACAGTAATTCATTAATCCCATCTATTTCAATCTTAAATGTGCATGTTTCAAAAATTCTGAACAAGGTGTAGCCTTCAGATCCGCTTCAGCTCTTGCTGCTTCCTGAAGAACAGCCAGGAGAAACTGCGAGAACTCCTTAGAATGAAAAGAATGAAGGAGCCCCACTTCCAAGAGGTACTGGCACTGTCCTGAGATAGCTCAATAGTTGTGGGTATTATGGAATTTTGCTAGTCTGCCTGTAATTATTAATGCTGCTAACACTTGCTTAGTAGGGAATGGAGAGCTTACCTGTTTGGACCTCAAATTACAGTCCACATTTATTCTCATCTTCCTAAAGAAAATGCTTTATGATTAGGCTGCTTTTACAACTTTTCTTTCCATAGTTTTACAGCATGTGAGCTGGGAGGATTGCAGTGTCCTATCAAGTCAAGGGCTCACTGTAGGAGAGAGCAAGAGATTTAGCTGCTGTAAACAGAGCACAAAGAAATTAACCTTTTTTTGACATGCACATGACTGCAGCTAAATATATACAGAGACAAAGCCAGGACAATTTCTTTTGCCTCTATCTACTTTGAACTGATAGATGGCATTATTCTGCTCTCTACAAATTTTTAAAAGATTACTGGAAATTCAGTCTGCAGGATGGAAAAAATGATAGTGCACTGAGTCTCAGAAGAAAAGGTGGTGTCATTCTATTAAGAGAAGTTACAGAAATTAGCAAAAGAGGACTTAGTCTTTTTAACCATCTTTCCAACTGTACCTGGTCTCCTACACGTCATCTTGCAAGTTCTTTCCAGTGCTCTAATCCCTTTGGAGGTGAAGTTGCCTAGTCATAGAAGAGACTATGTAATGTAATAGTTCAAGTGATAATGCTATTATTTCAATAGCAACTCATGTTTATCTATTTGAGAATTAATACGTGGCAATTTCTAATGAAGAAGCATTAGTGTCTAAATCAATAGTTAGCTGTTTATAGGTAAATGTCCATCTTTCATCCTCATCTTTATCAGAAATGCAATAAGGACTACTGTAGTTTAAACATTTCCATGCGAAGAATACAATCCTATGCAGTATTGCTGACCTGACCTTGGCATGGATTTGTATGGGCCAAGGTTATGTGCCTAAGAATGAGCATGTTTCTACTCTCATCATTACTCTTGATTCCAGCATGATAAATGATTAATATTCTTTGTAGAGTACAAGTTTTAGCTTTTTTATTTTTTTTGGTGGAGAAAAATTTAGAAACATAACTGTTGTCTTTTGGGGTTTAATCCAGACTTAAAAACTTTTGGATGAGTAGATTTTTTTTTTTAAATTAAATAGAGTGCATTTGTCATTCTACTTTCTTACCGCAGCTAAGAAAATACATTACAGTGCGAGGAAATAATGTCATTTGGATCCAGTGTCTCTACATTACTGGTACAAATGAACATGAGTGCTCCTGGCTGAGCCGATATCACTCTGGAAGTCATTTGCCTGTTCTGTACTGACCCAGTGAGTGCAATAATCTGTGAAAAGAGAAGTTCCCGAATAAAATCAATACAGTGAGAGGAGGTTGTTGCTGACTGAGGTGAAAAGTGCTGCATGTGCACTACTGTCTACCATAGAGCACCAGAAAACCCTACTGCAGAGCATCTAGTTTCTACTGTAATTATTGTAGAGACAGATAATGTCACTGCTAGAAGGCAAATTGAAGAGCTTCTTGTCATCAACTTTATTCATATCAAAGCAGAAGTGCTTTAAAATCCTTTCTTACAGAAGTAACAAATCCAAACATTTACTTTAGTTTTGGAATTTTAGATGTACTGAAAGCTGCATTGTTTTTAGTAAGAAAAACGGCAAATGTTGAATTGTTTCTTTAAAGTACTTTATTGCAGTACCACAAGTTGCTTGGAGACAAGATATTTTCTAATCACAGTCTGCAGATTATATTAAGCAAATTGTAAATATGGTGAAAAAATAAAAAAAAAAACTATGAACTTTTCCACATGTATAACCTTTTACTACGCTGGATAAATTTTACTTGATTTAAACACAGCAAGACAAAACACCTTTCTTGTAAGTAAGATTCAGAGCCTACTTTACTAAGGTATTACATCTAATCTAACCTCATTAATTCTGAAGTTGCATCATCTGAACCTGTCATCATATTCTCTGTAACTTGTGTACACTGGATCCTTTCTAAAAGTGCATATGCATTTTCAAGTATGACTATCTGTTAGCAGAAAGGTGTCTCTACAATAAAACTCCTTCCTGACAGCTCATGTTTCAATAAGAATTGCCTTATCTTTTGAATTTCTTTGTTGCAGCTTAGACTTGAGCAGTATAAACCAGACAGGATCTCAGACACTTCACATTCTACTTTCTGTCTGAACCTATTTCTTTTTGTAAGAAGCAATCTTTGAAAAACACATCCCATTCTGCTTCTTGAGGAGTGCAATGGACTGATTTTCTAATATTTCAAAACTGGTTCTTACTGTACATTATCAGTCAATACATCTTCATTTGTTGAGCATCTGACTTCCTCTAATAAAAAATGCAATTTATCCTTAAGTGGGTACCAGCAGCATTATGGCTGTGGTAATGCAGAGCTCAGTATCAGGTAACCATGGATTGTGTATATATTTATATATATGTATACATACATATATGCACATGCAGCAGCCGCAATGAGTTTTTCAGTTTGTTCTGAACCTTTCTCCACTGTGAGTACACTACTAATAGTAACCAAGACAGCTCAGGCTTGTTTCCTAGAGCTGCTTTAATACATTTGACTGCAATATAGATATTCCTTCAATCCTTGCATGAGGATCAAAATGACTAGTTACAAGCTGAAGCTTCTACATCTAAACCATCTAATTTAGGGACAACCTTTCATCTTTTTGACAGCTTTGCATCAACTTGTTTTAGAATAAAATCTGGAACATGTAGGACTCTAATCCACCAGTTGATTATGATATTTCCTAAAATAGATAAAATGGAAATGTCATGGATACTACTAAAACCTTTTACTGAGTGAGAAATAATTTTCAAAAAGTGGACACTTCAGTAGCTGAAGTTATTACAAGAAATGCAATTTTTGGGAAGTGCTATATTCCCACAAGCATTTGTTACTCTGACTTATGATATTTAATATATGATATTTAATATCATTATATATAATTATATCACATTTCAGCTTTAATATTGAGGGCTGATCTCTAGATCACTATCTCAGTGATAGCTTACTGAGGCTCTTGGGCTCCAGGAGCTATGTCTGAGCTAAACAGCTCCATCCCTCAGATTTCTCTCTTTCTGAATCTCAGCAGGACACATTAGCTTGAGCAGATCATATCTGTTGGGCTGACCCTGCTACTGGCACCTCTTTGTGTGGTTGTCTTGATTTTTAAAGAGACTTCTCCATGGTGTTGTATTCACAGTATCATGTGCAGGACTACCGGATGAAAAAGTCTTGATTCAGTCTTGAAAAATATAACAATAAGTAGTATTTTATACAGCAGTATTAGTGCTTATTATGCATAGTTTGTGACACTCAAGAGCAGTTACAGAAACATATTCCCTGACATTAGAAACTTACAATCTAAACAAAATATATTGCATAGAAAAGATCAACATACAAAAAGCAGATTAGGTTTTTTTCTTACTTTTAGTGTACATCTTTCTAACATACAAGCTGGTGAACAGAGCAAGGAGTTAAAGGAGTTATTGTGATTTAAAATAAAAGATAAGGAAGAGAGTGATAGCTTGAGGAATTATCCTAAGAGTGGCTCAAAGAAATGCAGAGGAAAGGATTGTTCATGCCTGGGAGCTCAGAAAAATAGGAAAACAGTGAAGTGACAGAAAATACATTATAATATATTTACTTATCTATATTATTGAAGTTACAGACACTGACCAAGATGCAGTTGCTCTAAACTTCTTGCTTGATGCCTGGATATGGGACATAGATTATCCCAGTTCTACTAATTTCGGTGAGAGCTATAGAGGTGTAAGTCCTTTAAAGAGCAGGCTGAAGCTTTCATTAGCTGAAGGCCAAGGTTAAAACTCATGCATAAACTTGCATGAATAAATGCAGGAACAGTATGTCCAGATGCTGGTATGAATATTTTTCGTACAGTAATTGCAACTTCTGCTCACTACAACTATTTTCCTGTGCATCAATAAAATAGCCATTTATAGGAAGTAAGGTAAATATTATAGAATGCAGTTTTGAAGAAAGACTCGTTGAGCAGCAGAGGGCTAAATGGTAATAAGCAATATAAAAATAAAGCATAGGCAATAGCATTTCTTCACCCCACTGGTTGATGTAAGGCTGATTAATAGTAGCAGTAGAATAAAGATATAAATTGGAGTAATTCCATCCATCCAGTAATTCCTAAACTAATGTAATTCTACAGTATTTCTCACTGCAGATGTATAGAATTTTAGGAGCTAGGCCACAGATACCTGAGTTGTTCAAGTTTATTGAATATGCTTTGGCAATTATTTTGACCAGAGCAAACTGATGGATACCAGCAACTTCAAGTACTCCTTGATGTCTAGATGCTCTTTCTTTCATTTTTTTACCTCCACTTTAAATGTCTTGGTAGTTGTTTCTGCGCCTGCAGAGTCCATAATGATAAAGGAGGTAGAGCAGTACAAGGTTAAAAGTGGACAACAAGCCAACAGCAACATTAAATCCAATAAAAAGATCTGTGAAGAACAAAAAATAAATGAAAAGGGAGTTAATGAAAGACATATATATATATATATATATATATATATATATATAATTTTGTATGCAAGGCTAACAGTCTAATTACATGTATGTATACTGTTTCTGTCAAGATCACATTTACTGACATATGCAGTGTTAGAACATATACTTCAATCCTAGAAATTTATAGCTGGCTTCCTGTGCATAGGTTTCCCAGGTTTCCATAGGCAGGAGAGACTATGTAGCTAATGAAGAAAGAAAAATAGTTTCATCTAGGATCAGCAAAATGGTGAATATATGCAGGACAGGAGAAATAATGGAATGGGACTATTGAAAAGTAACATGTATTGCCCTGCTCTTCTCCGGCCTCCCAAAAATAATATTCAGGCAGGAAGACGTTACAGCTCTCAGCTGTTAGTAGATCATGGATCAGCTGTGCTCAGTACAACTGCAGAAATACAGATGCACAAATCATACTATGCGTTTGCAAGCCATTTTTGGTTTGCATTTGCAGAAACTCTGGTGTATCTAACATGAACAGGACTCTCATATAGCACCCACATCCATACTTCTCTAACATGTTTTCAACAAGTGGAGATCTAGTTTTGATCACAGCCTTTAGGCAGCTCCTTTTTTGAATATGCCAATTTAATTTCTACTGACATTCCTTGTCCATAGTAAATCTGGCCCACACTTAAAGGGAAATCTATTGATTGTGTGAAAGGTACAAAGTTCAGAGCCACTGATAAAATATCTGCCTCCATATATTATGTGGAAAATACAGAACTGTTACACTACCTTTCATTTTGTCTTTCTTCCCACATTCTTTTGACCAGTTTTCTGTAATCACAGGAGAAACTAGTTCAGCAAACTTCTCAAGTGGACAAGAAGAGGTGCACCCTGGCAAAGTGAGGAGATAAGGGTCCTTTGAAGTGTCATTCCGATAATGCATTTCGACGCTATATTGCCTGATTAACAACATTGAAAAGTTTTTTAAAAATGGTTCTTAAATAGAAGGTTTCCTACTTTGAGACAGCATGTTTGAAATAGGCTCTAACATCCTACTCTAGAATCTGTTCTCCAAGAGTCGAGGCTTTGTGAAAGACATCTGCAAAGCTCACTTTGCCAAAGCAGGTTATTTCACTGCACAGATCAACAGTCAGCTGAAAAGGTCCTAAAGGCTTCTTGAATGGCACCAGCACTGGGTTCTTCTGAGCTAACTGGCTTACTGTAGGAGTTATATCTTGGATATCTTCTTGCTATCATCTGAAGAATCAGTAAAATTTATTTTACCATTTTCTTCCCTCTTGTAAGGCTTGTTTTATCTCTTCTTCCTGTCTTTCAAAGCACACATCCACATCCAGAAAGTGTAATTTTCCCTAGTTTTAATATGACTTTGTGCTTATGGGCTAGTCAGTGAAGTATCTATTTAAATCAAAATTATATCTTCTCACAATATTTGAGAGAAAAATGGTTTTAGGGAAGAGGGTAGCAAATTCTAAACACTCTTTCTTACATAGTTAAGAAGATACTTGCCCATTGCTTTCTTGGTAGAGTTCAAAAAATTGACAAGCAGCATATGGTGGCAGTTTTCCATTGAAAATATTGAGAGCAATCTGGAGGGCCCCAACTGTGGTGTCATGCTATTGGAGAAAAAAAAATCCATCCTTTACAATCAATTAAGTCAACTAGCATTCATCCAGTGTTATGAGACAAGAGTAGAGAGGGAGTGGAAATCAAGATAAAAATCAAAGATTTTTAACAAGATGTATACATTTGACCATAAAAATATGTTCAGTATATTCACCATTGGGTAAAACATGTGAACTGATTGCTACAGACAGCAGGAGGTATTTCTGAAGAGTTACTGCAATATGTGTCTTACGCCATCTGGCAGGATTTTGGAGACAGATTCTGAGGGAAAGCAAGATGTGTAATCTAGTTTTTCAGTCCATTTTCTCTTTTCCTTCCTTCAGTAGTGTGTTTTGCTCCAAGGTCAGATTAAAGCAGTGTAAAGTAAAATAATCTAGGGCATTTCAAGTGAAGGAACAACTCCATTTTTTCAGGTAATATACCAGACAAATAATTGTGTGCAAAGACTATTCTCCTTGCTTCCATTTCAGAATTTTTCTAATTTTTCCTTCTGTTTGGACCCATTCAACAAAATCTCAGTTTGACTTCTATTTTTATGGGATCAGTTACCCTCCCACATACAGTTTCTTTGTCTACCCTTCATCCCTGCTTTTGCTCTGATCATAGGAAGAGGAGCTGAAGGCAGGAAGTCCAAACACTTTGGTGCATAAATTTTGCAAGCATCTTTAGATAGATAGATAGATATATATGTATCTGCTAGACCTATTTACATTATAGTCTAGCAGCTATGGTTTAATTATTATTCAGGCTCTGGAATTTTTTAGGCTGATCAGTTTCAAAAATAACAGTATACTTGAACTCAGGGGATTAAAGCAGAAGTGAAAAATCTGGATGTACTGCTCTTTCCTTTCAAAAAGAACATGGTAGTACTAGAATCATGTAGAAAGGCCTGTGAGAAAGATTTGAAATAAGTGGTTTCTGTAGGAGAAAAGATTAAATAGGGTAGGACTCTGTCTTGAAAAATGAAATATGGAAGAGGAGTGTCAGAAAATAGTAAATTCATTAGAGACCCAGAAAAAGGGAATAAAAGAGGAAGCACTTTTTCTCTTTAACACACAAGTGATTGTCACAGGATGTTGCAGAGTCCAAAATTATAAATGCATTTAAAAAGTTATTAGACAAGTTCATGGAAGACAGTCTTACAAGACATACTAAACACAGGGACAAATTCTATCTCAGGAAATCCCTAAGACACAGCTTGCTGGAAGGTTTTGTCACTCTGCTGACTTTATTCTCACATTCATCCATACCTTTGGCCCTGGCTAGAGACAGAATAATGAATGAGCTAAGCAGAAAGTGGCCCTCTTCAACCTCTAAAATAAATAAAATAATAATAGTAGTAATAAAAAAGAACCACAGAGGAGAGGTTTGGAGGCACAGCTGAAGTTCTGCTGTGTGCCAGTATCTTTGGAGCACTTCAGGAAAGATGCAACTAATAGAAACTTCACCATTAGGTTGTAGAAATAATGAATTATAAAATATATAGTTTTCATTGCCAAATATTGTTTAACTAAAACTGAGATGAGATCCATGCCTATACTGTGTTCTTGTACTGATTTGTGTTCAGCTTGTTAGCTGAAATAAACTGTATTGTATTATTCTTTCATTTGAACTTACTTCACTGTTAAAGAAAGATTTATGAATGATGAAAATACTCACTGCAGAGTAGACCTCCATTTTTCTTGGTGCTGAAGAATTGACAGCTTGTTTAATACTGTTTAAAATAATATTCACAAGGACACCTGAAAAGATGGGGAAAAAAGGAATTGGAAAATGAAAGTATAATGTTTGAATGGAAACAAAAAAGAAAAAATATTGTGAGCATCAAATATAAGACATCTACTCAGGCCTCATTCTCATTTTTAAGTTTACTACAATTTTTTAACTACAGAGAAGATATTACAGAGGAGAAATATGTGATTCATCACCCAGGTCAATTGAAGAGGCAGGATTCACAGGAAATCATCTAGAACCATCCTGAGAACTGGGGATAATGACACTTCCAGTTCTTTTATGCTGAGATCTCTCCATTCTTTTTTGTTTGCTTGTGGTGTTGGAATAATGACAACTGTGTTGATCTCTTTCTCTCTACATGCCAAAGAAATAATTTAACTATTTACTTCCAACAAGTTCCACATAATAGATTCTTTGTTTTTTTTCCAAAGCTCTTTTGCACATCTTTTCCAGTCCTAAGGTATTCTAAACCCAATGGTTAAGAGCAGCAGAAATTCCCTGAAGCACAGCTTATATCATTCTAAGGAAAGAGGATGTAACTGGTATGCCAGTGAGCAATTGATAAATAGTCCTGACCATGTGATATGGTCATCTGTCAGCTAATGGGCTATACTGCAGATTGGAGCCTGGAATTACTATATATTTGATCCAGTTATGTGTGTGCCTAGGTGATGGATCTGCTAATACTTCTTTACCTAGATCTAGGCTGCAGAGGAGGTGCATTGGAAAGCCTAGCCTCAGATGTTCCAGCCTGCAAATATTCAAGTTCAATTGTTTGGATTTCCTGCTCATGGATACCTGGGGATCATATGATAAATTCCTGGGTTGTGTCCTGAAGTAGTGTCAGAATGTGCAGCACGGTGTATGTGCCAATTTTGGAGCTAAGCAGCAGTTCCCAGTTCTCATAGTTCTTGTAGTTCTTATTCTTGGAATCTCTCAGCTGCTATCCTCTTCTGCCTCTTTTGGAGCAGCTTTGTATCATTCAGAGAGCTATAAATGTGTTGCCAGTGTTTTGACACAATGTATAACCAGTATTTCAAAGAGAAAAACAAAGAACAGGAAACAATTAGAAGAAATGTTGGAGAAATAATTTAATCTAACCTACTATACGTAAGAATCATAATCATGAGGGCCTGATTTGTTCCCTTAGCTTTCTATAATATTTCTAATAGTCCTAATCCTTTAAAAAATCTGGAAAACCTGCAGATATTTACACCTTGTTTTAGTGTTTTATCCATGCAAGTGCCAATATTTAAATACTTAATATGGTGTCCAATGTCCATAGTTGCAAATCAAGGATTTGTTTGAATAATTTTGCATTAGTAAAGTGACAGGATGTTGCATTGTCTCCTCCTTTCTTAGAGCTATGCATTTTTTTATTTACCTCCTTGTAGTCGTGATTTCTCTTCTGTTTTATAAACCCCAAATAATGAGAGTAAAGACAATTCTGCCAGTTTTTCCATCTTGTTGATTACATCTTCAGTGGCCCATACAGGGAGAGTGTAATTGTGAATATCCTAGTGATAAAGGAAAACAAAAGAATGTTTATAATTCACTGCTTTCCATCATCCTATTGTCTACTCTCACACTACTCAGTTTAGACTTTCTGAGACTGTCCTGCAATTATTTGCACAGTGGTTTTACTCCAGAGCATGCCCTGAAGCACATTTTGTGGGAATGAGGATCAGCCTGAAGGGAGTGAATGGGCAGAGCAGGAGCACCTGTGTGAAGGAGATTCCTTGTACGTATAATGTATTCTTACTATAGAGATAAGTTTTTGGTGGGAAATATTGCAGATGTATGTCTTCTTCTCTTTCTTTCTCTGTGTCTTCAGGTTGTAAATGTCTCATTTTTTGTGCCTTTCCATACAGTTGTCCACATACCAGTGCTATCACTGGGCAACTAGAGACAAGTGACACTCTCCAGTCATGTAACAGTGACAGTGTCTTTTCATTTTTTATGACCTCAATTTGTAGAGGATATGTTCAAAATCCTTCATGCACTGATGGTAATGACTGGGGCCAAATGGAATTACCCTGTGCTTGGGGTTAGTTTGAGCTTTTTTTTACCTGGTAGCAATCAGAATCTCAAAAGTTTTTAACTAATAGATCTTTCATGATCTCTCGAGTTCGAAATCTTAAGTCTTTTGATGTTTACCTATTGATAGTTTAAAGCTAATAATTTAATTTCATTTCTCTGTTAAAAATCCCAAATATATCCATCGTGCTGAACAATTTTATAGCAGCATATTGAGAAGGGGGAAAAGGGAATAATGGGAATGGTAACAATTTTTAGAACATGAAATGGAAATGACAGATTCCCAAGCTGTAGACCATTTTTTTTTCAGTTATCTTTACCAAAGCACTGAAATATAACTTAGATTCAAATATTTAAAATGTAGGAGAGAATACAACTCACTCTGGTGAAAACACATTGCCATGGTTTAATTGAAACCCAAAGTTGGAGTTCTAGAGTTATATTCTTCCCTGGTGTCTATTGATTTATTATTACCTCACAGTGTAGAGTATCATATGTATTCCAGAGCTGGAAATTGTCCAGTATTTTAAGGTGATTTAGTTCAAGTCCTGTGTTAACTGCCATTGTTTGTAAAAAATCCTGTGGGAAAAAAGTGAAGAATATACCACAAATACTCAACACATATGGAATGTACATGCAGATAGATTCTCTAAGACCCAATCTTTTCACAGAATCACAGAATAAGCTGAGTTTTAAGTGAACAGTAAGGATCATTGAGTCCAGCTCCTGGCCCTGCACATGACATCCCAAAGAATTGCACCATGTGCCTGAGGTCATTGTTCAAATGCTTCTTGAACTCTGTCAGGCTTGGTGCTGAGACCACTTTCCCTAGGGAGCCTGTTCAGTGTCTGATCACCCTCTGGGTAAAGAACCTTTCTCTAATATCTAACCTAAATAGGGGTTTAATTTTTTTCAATTTGTTTTTGCATTTTAACAGGAGAAAAAAATGAAATTCCATAACTTCTATAACTTAGTTACCTTCCTTTTTCTCACTTTAGTTTGTTTGGCATTTTTTTGTTTGTTTGTTTGTTTGTTTTTCCTCTTACCATGTATGGTTGTATTCTATTTTGAAATTCTTTAGATGTTTGTGTTTCATGCTGAAGTTCATCAAAACGGGGACAGTTGGGCAGAGGAAAATTCAGCCTCTGAAACATGAAAAGCAAAACTTAGAATAGTTCAAAAATTATCAACACACCTCTGTTTTTTGTCTTGCTGAGATAAATGGTATTCATGGCTGTGCTAGACCTACTCAATAATTGTTTCTTTGGGTACCTTAATCATGAATTCAGTTAACATAGGTGATAGACTGTGGTAATTTGGCTTTTCAATGGCTGCTTGTGTCTGTGATAGCTTGATTTTCCTCAATTTAAATGATTTTGGCAAAAAGAAATTGCACATGCCTGTTAGGGGATTGCTTGGAGAAATGGGTCAGGGTCTGTGATCAGAAATTTTAAAAAGCTATAATTTGCCTCTCATTTTTTGCATCCTCCAGATGTAACTTAACTCCACCTGGTACTGGAACCTGAATTGCTTCTCCATCTACACATCCACGTCTCATCTCTTTGGAGATAACCAGTGGATTATTGTAAGCATTTTACATGCCACTTAATAGACAGAAGTTGAATCAAGAGTGACAAATTTTTCTCCTGAAATATCAAAAAGCTATGGGCTCTGTTCTTCTTTAGGGATACTCTTAATTACTCCAAGTGTGTGCATTACAAGGTCACATGATAGTACATATTTGATCTGAACAACATGTAAATACATGCATCCTTCAAACTCTAAGCTCTGGAAAGTACTATTTATATCAATTGCAGGAAGACAAATGATACAGCATAAAATGTCAGTGAAAAGGCATGGTCGACAAAACAAGCTTGTGCTGGTTCAGCACTTTGTGTCACATCACTAGAGCATTTTTGACCCAGCAATAATGTTATTCTATAACGTTTACAGACTGCATGTCTCCAGTGGGAAGTTGGCAGCAGCCACCAACTGACCCTAGCCCACTTTCACTTGGATAAGTTTCCAAGGGTGAAATTTTTCTGTGACAGCAGCACACTGGAGAAGAGAGCCCAAAGTTGCAATATGAAACTGGGGAATGTTGTTTAATTACACAATAACAAATGTTTCTCTTGCTGTATGCCTTAATTATCACTCTCTAGCTGTTATTAATTAAGCCACTCCCTCTGGCTTCATTAAGCAGTACTCAGTACTGTTTCCTGTCAAGTCTTGATAGATCTCAGTGGCTTAAAAATAAACTGTGATTATGTTTTTTACAGGACTGTACCTGGCTTTAGTTTTCCACTTTGTGTTGCTTGGGGCTAGAAAATACCTTCAAACATTTGCTTGGTTTAACAAGGGAACAATGTTTTTTTCCAGGTGGTTTGCATTTTGAAAGGCATTCTATGTTGCTGCAGAGAAGCATCAATACCCACTCCTGAAGCAGCCACAGAAGTGATGAGGCACTAGAGACTCCTACAAATGAGCTTGACTTCCTCAAACAGGTTATTTCATTGCACTGTGGTTCCCCTAAGGGCTTTGAGGTACTATATGGCCAAGGCTCTGACCACTTTGCTGCTTTTCTGGTCTTCTGGTGGAAGATCTTCCTCTGGTGTCCCACATTTAAATAACAGTGACAGAGTTCTTTTCTGTTTAGGAATAAGGTTAAGTTTCTGGCTGAATCACGTGTTGCCTAATCCAGTTTGTGGGAACTCTTTCTCTTGGTACTTGTTTTCAAGCATGGTCTCCAAGAGTGGAGCAACATCAAAGGGAGACAGGTGTGGCAGCCCCCTAATGAGTGAATCAATCCTCTGATGCTGGTGATGGGTAGTTATGTAATAGGGGGTTTGTACAAATTTCCTTTAAGTCAACTTCTGTCCTCAAAGCCAGAAGTAAATGTTATTGCATTCAATAGCTTTTTATCCTTGTTGGCCACACTGTTCCTTGCATGGTCCTTGTCACAAGAGCAAGTGAAATTAAAATCTAAACCTGAGTCAGCCAGAGAGAGCTACATGTAGTAAAACTTCTGCAGGACCTTTTATTCAGGTAGATCTACTCCTGTCATCTGCAAGAGAAGTTCTAGGGTTTCATTAAATGTTTCTATAGCAATGAGCATAGAAGAGCCCTTGTCTGTAATTAGAATGCCAAAGTGCTAGCAGAATAGGAAGGTAATAATTTTGAAGTCATTACACTGGCTGGTGAAAATTCAATTCCTTGAATAAACTATGGAACAATCTTGCCAAAGAGACAAGGTCTGCCTAGTTGAGTGGTGTTTAGAAAAGCACTTGTTGCCTATAAAGATTTAGGGCAACTTCCCTAGAATACTGTCCAAAAGTGTTCTGGTCAGCAGAAACGACCTTGGAGAAAATGGTAGTGTGCATGAAAATTCAAGTATTCTGCAACCATGGAAGGAGGATTTTCATGTAACTATTACAGTTGACCTATGACATACTTGTCAGCCAGTAGCTGCATTGGATATTTTCTATTATATAGAACTCAAAAAGCTTAAAAAATGTTTTTTAGCTATTTTCCTTTTTTCTTTTGCTTCTGTGAGAGATTAAGACTTCATAGAATGCTTCTAGCCAGTACTCACCTGCTCTGTTGTTTTTTGAAAAATATGAACTGGAATGGGTTGCCAGAGAAGCTCAGGATTCCAAATTTGGCTGCTAGTTGGTGGAAAGAGGCCAGAAAGATATGACTGGGCACTCATAATGGTGCGATCATAGTCTGTACTTTGGATGTAAAACTGAAAATAGAATGGCAAAGAATTAAAGATAAAATGGGAACTGTAAAATAATAGGGAAATTTTACCCAACCTGTCAATATTGACTTCTTGGTTTTCGTTTTAGATTTTTGCATAAAGTCAAATTCATAACTCAAGTGAAACCATAACTCAGCTTTCTAGGGCCCTACTTCAGTTTCACAAATGAAATTGCCAAGGCAATCTTTTAATTTGGAATCTAACCCTCAGACTGAACTGAAAGAATAAGAAAGCATGATTTCAAAGATGGATATTCTCTATATTTTGAGATTCAGAGGAACACTGATATATGTAGACATGGGGACATGATTTAGTGGTGGACACATTAACAGTTGGACTTGAAATTCATAAAGATATTTTCTCACCTAAATTATTCTGTGATCTATCAGTGATACTTCAGGAATGTTAAAGCACTCAAAAATATAAACTTTTCTTGGAAGCATAGCAAAGGTCTTTCATACCTTCCCATAATGCATGCCTCCTATACAGACCAAAATGTTAGAGGTATCTTCCCCACAGTGGATCTGTACTGTATGATAAGCACATCCCAGCAGCTAGACCTCTCTGTTACAAGAGGAAGTATGCAAGCATGGCTCATCACATGACTGGATACGCGTTTATCTTTTAACAGGGTAAAACAATAATGGGTCCCTGTATAAATTCCCAACTCATTCATCCTGGAGCTGTTCAGTTTGGGAAAATTAGGTTGCAAAAGACCCAAACAGAATGTAAGAGTTGAAAACTAGACTTTATTCTGTGTTTTTACCTTGACACAAGTCTGACTTTCAAAAATGCTCTTCTATGACCTTAATTTCTCCATTAATGAAATGACTATGATAATGTGCTTTTATAAGTCCATAATTCTGCTATTGCAGAGAAATGTGCTGCAGACAGATCTGCTCTATACCTCTTGCCGGTTGTATGTGCTGTTCAAAAAGCTGGAATATCGTTTCCTCATGTACTGTCCAAGTTCAAATAGCTGCTGCATTCCAGTCTGTAAGGCAAGCATATAGATGACTACAAGATTAAGGTGTTTTGAGACTTTTAATGTAGACGTATCATTCCTATTTTCTTTTTTTTTGTTTTGTTTGGTTTTGGTTTTTTATCTTCATCAATCAGCTTTGAAGTGATCATTAAATGTTTGTATAACATACTATTATTGTGGTTTAATCCCAGCTGGCAACTGAACACCACACAACTGCTCACTTACTCACTCACCCCTGGTGAAATCAGGGAGAGTAAAAGTGGGAAAACTCCAGGGTTTGAAGACAGTTAGAGATGCAAAGCAAAAGCCACATGTGCATGCAAAGCAGAACAAGGAATTTTTTCACCACTTCCACTGGGATCCATCCCAGTTACTTGTGAAAACAAATGACATCAAGTTGAATGTCTGCCCCTTCCTCTTTCTCCACCTGGTTTTACATGCTGAGCATGGCATCATATGGTAGAGTATATCTCTGTGGTCAGTGGAGATCTGCTGTCCCAGCTGTATCCCCTCCCTGTTTCTTGTGCATCCCCAGACAAACTCAGGGTGGTACAAGAAGCAGAAAAGCCCTTGAAGCTGTGTAAGCCCTGCTCAGCAGTAGCAAAAACATCCCTGCATTATCAGCACTGTTTTCAGCACAAATCCAAAACAGAGCCCCATATCAGCTCTCTCTCATCCAAAACCAGAACAACTGTGTATGTTGCAGGTGATCTAGAATTTTTAACAGAAGTGTTCACTTGTACTATGAGGAAATTGTATGTTCTGAAATGCTAAGATTTCAACATCTGCTACAGAAAGGCAATGACCCTGATTGTGTACAAATACTACTTCCACAGTGCTGTAGATCTGTAGATACTGATCAACACTGTCCTTTACAATCTATGTCCTTTAGTGACAGCTGAGAGGACGATTGACAGTCTACTATTTATCATTGTCATTGCTCAGTTATTTGTTCAACCTTCTAAATTTTTGGTTTATATTTCATGCCTTAAGTAGCTTTCTTTCATCTTTGCCTTGGTGTGCCTGCAGTTGTCTTAGATTGCACACTGTCCTTTCTGCTATTAATTTCTGAAGCCTGAGCTGAACTTTTCAACTTCTACCTGTCACTGAAGTACATTCCTACTACTGTTGCTAAAAATATAGCAAAGTAGCAAAAAGCTCTCAAAAACGTCAATGACAAAGCAGGAACATCTTAGTACATAAGCTAGTAATAAAATAGTAATGCATTGTTTCAATGTCTGAATTTTACAGATCTTTCAAGCCCCCCTTCAGACATTAAACACTGAATTGTCTCTGTTTTATGCTTCTGCATTATGACAAAGTTATTAGGAAATGTATTGGCTTCCTTTTGCTCCAGAGCTTCATATGTCAAATGCAGTCTCAGAACTAAGGCTTGATGTTGAAATGCCAGAGCTTCAGTGCATCCTAGCGAAACTATGTACTGCAAGTGGCCTTGTTAGGAGACACGTTGTCCCCAGAAGCAACCTTCTCCTGCAAGTCTTCTCTTGTTTTGTGACTTGGTGGTTGTCAGTCCAATGCTGAGATATGGACTCCTCACTTGACTTGGTGGGCAGCTATCTTGCCTTCTCCCTGTCACAGGCCTCAATACTTAATGGTCATTAGAACTTCATCAATGTTAACAATACAGTGTTTAAACTTGCCATTTACTTGAATGCAGACACACTATCAAGAAGTTGTTGCTTTTAGGAAGGTAGTTATAAAGCTATGATGAACAAGATTTCAATTCAGCCATAGCTCAGTGAATAACACTGCAAAAATGTTTATGAATTCCTGATATTGGTATTTGCTAATAGCAACTATCAGAACCTGGAATTTGCTAATGCTTTTGAGACATACACAAAAAACATCTTCCCACTTCCTCTTTTAATAGCATTTTTAAGCTCTTCTAAGAAAGTCAACATACCTTAGTGAGTTGTCCAAATCCCTGGGGCCATTCGCTTTCTTTGTGTAGATCAGTTGGAAAGTTTACAATTGGTGTTCGGTCACCGTGTCGGAAAAGCTGTCAGTGTAAGCAATAAAAACACCTTTGAGTTCATTGCTGTTAACACTCCCTTCTTATCTAACTAGAAGTCAAGCTTACATTATACTTTCAGTGTAATTTTTCAAATGAAAATATCAGAGGGTCTGCAGAAACCTGGTCAAGTAGGATGTGAATATATTCTTTACAATCAAGAATATGTATAATATTATAGGAAATAACTGGGCATAAGCCTGAGGAGTCTTCCTCCTAGAACATAAAATTAATCACCCAAGACATTAGTGTTGGGATTGGGTTCTAGGCATCTCGACAGGAAATATGACTGAATTTTGGAAACCCAGCACTTCTGAATATTGAACCAGTTACTGATAAGTATTTAATTACTTTTTCATAAATACATTAAATATTTTCGTGTTTTTTCATAGCAGTATCTTTTAAGTAATTCTATGTACACCTGGATCTTATGCTCAATTTCTCAATCATCCTAGAATATAAAGATGAAAGAATATAAACATTTACATTGTTAGCTTACTTAATTCTTACTTTAGTAATACTTTTACATGCATATATAAAACTATTTATAAAAGTCTGTAGCATTTTATTTCTATCAAATTCAGCGAGAGCAAAGAGTTTGGTTGCTTTACTATCCTGGACACTCCAGCATGGTGAGTATTAGTGTGACACATACAATCATTTGATTTTTAATCAGAAAAATTAAATGAATCTTTTTGCTTTTTATTCCAGCATACAAAGGAAATCACAGCCCTAGATTAAATGGTTCTGAAAAACTGAATTATCCTCCCTAAGCATATGCTACTTGGGCTTAGAAAAATTAAATCTGCAGAAGTTTCACATGAAAGGAAATGCTGGAATACAAATTCACCAGGCTCCAAACAACTTTCCAGGATGCTGACCCAAATTGTTGAAAAAGTTACCTTTGCTTATCAATGTTCCCATCACCAACTTCATTCCTGACTTAGCACAACAAAATGACAATGTAGCAGCATGGTATATATTTGTTAATAAAATGACATTTATGCCCTAATACCTCAGTGGTATATAACTTGTTTATAATGAATACTCTCAGTTTCCTCATTAAGCCACATCATTCTTTCCCAGACATCAGAGAAGGTTGTACACACAAGTTAGTTTGCCACTCCCACTGGGAGGTGTTTCATGTTTATATTTTTCAAAGTAAACATCTGCAGTGTGACTTAATGTTTTAATTACAGCACACACCCTTTCCATCAGCCTTCTCTACTAATGCACACAAACCTGTGCTAGAGCAGGTAATTCAGAGATGGAAAATACTGTCCATTAAAGGCAAATGTAATTGGATTTCTCCCTCTGTTTGTTTTCTACAACAGACAAAATAGTTTGCTGTAGTGTAAGTTACCATTAGAACAAGTAGAAGACTGCTTATTATGTTTTTTGTTTTAATAGTTGAACTTCACTGTGTGGCCAACCTGAAATGAATATTTTGCAGCAAATCAAGGAGGGTTTTCAACCTCATCATCAAGTTTTTTGTTTGGGAGGTTTTTTTTCCTTTCTCTGTGCAGTTTTTAATCCTCTTTAAATCTCTTTTCTTACTAATTTGGAATCTTAGTGGGTTCTTCATAATAATTTCTCCTGTAGTGAACAGGAGAATAAATAAAGAGCTACATTTTCTGGTGAATGATTCAGTGGAGTGCAAGAAAAATGAGTGGAGAAGGACTTTTGTGCTGCTGCTCATTTCCCTATTCTCATGTACGTAGGTGTCAGGTAGGATTCATTAATTTTTCTGGACAAGCTGGTACCTATGTCAAGAGTGAAGGTTAAATTCCCAATTACAATATAGCTGCTAAAAGCTTTAAATAAGCCAGAACAGAGTAGCATTTTATCTGAATAGAGGTTAGTGTGCAAAAAGATCAAGATCAAAAGATATATTGAATATATGAGCAGGACACATAAATAAAAATATTTTATTTCTTTGTAACCTTCAGAAATTTGAGGAGTGGAGGGTGTGCTCTTCTAAAAAGAAGTGCAGTTTCTATAAGTCCACACAAAATAGGATATAATTCAGCTCCTTGTTCATATTTCTGCACCTTCATTGCACAGTGTCACATAAATACGTTATGAACACTAAGCTGGAAGCAGCAAGAAGGGAACAAACAATTTAAAAAACCAAGCCCCATTTTTAGGAAGGAACAAACCTTCTTAGCCAACTGTTTTTTCTATGTGCTCAAACCTCCATGGTACTTCTGAGAATGACCTTGCCTCAGCTGCAAGTGAAATAATGACGGTATGAACAAATACTTCACCTGAAAAACTAACTTGTTCACACTCAGCTACATCTTAGGAGACTTTCTAAAACTTGAAACTGTGTTTTTCATTAGAACACCTGATAGGAAAAGAAAGTGTATCCCTACAGATCTTGCCTTACTCATCAATATATTTCACAAAACTCAAAATTTCAACTCGGTTAAAAATGAGTTGATTCTTCAAATAAATTTAAAAATATGTGTGCTGCAGCATTTATTACTCCTGGCCTACCGATTGCCTTCTTGACTTTTCAGGAGACAGAACACGGCAGAGTGAGAGAAGATAAGAAAGGAAGCATCATAAAAAGTGAAAAGAAACTCATAGACATATATATAGACATCAAGAAGGAAGGGATGGTAAGGGGAATGTACACAAGAAGAGCAAAGCAGATCTATTTGGTATATTAATTTTGGCACTCCTTTGAAGTGCTTCACCTCAGTTCTCAAAAGCAACAGGTGGATAATTACCAAATCCATCACCCACTCCTTCCACTCTGATACAATTTGAATCTGATTTGGTGGCTGGATCCATCCATTCACTCTTGGTAACTTTGTGAGCATGATCACTTCATATGAAAGTGGTCACATGACTCAGACTTTGGCCAGCATTTTCTTCCACTGTTGTCAGGTGAAAAATCATATTGGAGACAAACTGGTGCAGGGGAGAGGGTGCACTGAGAATATGGCATGTGTAGCATAGACATATACAGATGACATCTTCATTTAGAAATGCCATGAGTTACAGCAAAGTATCTGTCTCTGAGTAATAGTGAGCCTCTTGCAGCCTCTTTGAGTTGACTTCAAACAGATTTCTTACTTTGAAGCCAGCACTTGGAATAAAGAAACAAACACGAAGAGAAACCATCAAGCTGCCAGTTCAGGGAAACCAGAGATGTGAAACAGTGAGCATGTTTAGTCAAGGTTTCAGATGGCTTGGCTTGGTTAGACAAATTACGCTCAATGCTTCCTATCCTGAGTTACAACAAGAAAGACGTGATGAAGCCACAGTGCATCAGAAACCACACCTCTTTGTATGTATGACAGGTGAAATGTGTGTGTGTGTGTGTAGAGGCAGAAGGGCCTGGTCAGAACTTATTTAAACACAGGCAATAAATCAGCATTTCATTTATACTTGAGTGCCTGATTGTCCTACATATGTCCTATTTTCTTCTTTCTTAAAAGTTCAAGTTCCTTAAATTTAAATCCTGCCTTTAATCTTAAATTAAGTGTACAGGAGTTATGATAAAAGCTAATGTTTACGTGTAAGCAAAGCAATTTAAAAAGTGTTTTGATAAATTGGCTTGAATTAAAGCTTTTCAGAGAAAAGGGCTTGTGGCCAATAATCAAAATGCACAGAATCAGCACAAAATTGGAAGCAGTGAGGAGAGAGTGAGGCACCTTCCCAGGCACAGCACAATTCTAGAACTGGGCAAAAGCAAACATTTATGTTTCTTCTCCCCTGCTGATGTATTTTCTACTGTGCTGTTCTGCTAAAGATGTTTTAAAAAGTCATTGTGACAAATTTCACAATGAAGTAATACTCCCAGTGAAAACATAGTAACTTACAGAGGACAGCTGGACAATGGCTACTGAAGTATGTCAGAAAGATGCCTTTTAGACTCACCTCCACTGTAGCAATACCCTCATTATATCCCATTATATCAGTGATATATATTCTTGGGTCAGTTCCTATGCTATTTATTTATAGTAGCAATTCTGTTTCTATGAAAATTCAATAGAGCATACATAAAACCATGCCATGAGAAAAAAGATGTATCGTGTGATAAGATTAAACCTATTGTAATGTTTTATGTGATTGGGCAGCCAAAGCAATAGTAACAGGATTTTTGTTGGGTTTGTTTGTTTTTGGTTTTGGTTTTTTTTTTTTTTTTTTGCTTGTTTGGTTTGGGTTTTTTGTTTGGTTGTTTTGGTTTTTTTGTTAGGAGGCTGCACAGTTAGGGTAAGCACATGATTTTGGATAAGAAGCCTCTATCTCCATAATGGTAAATATTTCCAGTAACTTTCTGCAAAACCATTTCTTCTCAAAACACAACAACAGCTACAATTCAATAAAAAACTCATTCAATTCAAGGAGTTAATGGTCCAATGCCTGCTCTCTACCTGTTTTCATCTGTGTGTCCAGTTCTTCTTGTTATCATTGAAAAAACATGTAAATATATTTCTATACATAGAATGTTACTGGAATTAGCATCAGGTCCCTGCTATTGTGTTGTCTCAGCAGGAGTAGGAGCTGGTTTTTCCTGTGCACTCTGGCCTTCCTCCAAGCTGAGCATGCACAATGCAGCCAATAGATGGCTATACATGAAGTAATTTATCTAGAGCCAGATGATATGTTTTGGACACAGTACTTCTTCCTCGTACCTGTATGCACACATAATGTCTCAAACAGAGAAAAGCTGAAGGAGAAGATCTTCAATTGCCTATTCTCAAAAGTTCATTCCAATCCCCTCAACTTTGTACAGAAAATATTCCTTTGGACTAACTATTCTTTATCATTATACCTTAAAAAAAAAAGAATGAAAAGGACTATGGTTCAACCTTTATAATCCAAATAATTACACTGAATCTATGTCTCTTTTTCTAGAGGTATTTGGGAAAGTGATGTTGAAGTAGTGTTTAGCTACTTTGAAATAAGAAATGGCCCAGCAGAAGAATTATTACAGTCTGTTTTCAGCCTAACTGAAATTAATGCAACACATCTCTCAAATCTCTATTTAAAAATGCCTATTTCTGTTTCTCAGTATACTGCTGCGGCAATTTAGTTATTGTGAAATGGAAAATATTTATTTTTTGTGTTTATGTGTGGTAATTTCTGTAACATCATAAGCTTCAGCTTCCAAAAATAGAAAAGGTAATCCATAATCACCAGCTCTCACACCATGCATCGGAGTGTCAGCTGAACTGAGGAAGAATACGTGAATCTGGACTTTGCATGTCTTAACTCCTCTGCACTATGCATGTACCACAGTCAGTTATCTTGAAATAATAATTGGAGATTAGGAGATGAAAATTCTAATAACTAGAGACATTTTCATCTTTTTTTAGGTAAGGTCTTTAAACTCAGTAAGCAAAAGGGCAGCAGTACTTAATTTTAAGTTTGAAGACAGGCAAAGAAACTGTACACCCCGTCTGATTCAATATGCCTGTAATTATGACCCTGTACTCCCCACAACAAAACAGAGAGCAAATCTACTTACTACAACCACAAACTTCAGTTCTCGTGCTGCAGTAGTCTGTTGAAGCAGAATGAGAATAACGTGAAAAGAAAAGCACAGGATCCTAGACAGGTTGGGAAGCCGTATCACACCCATGCTGACAGAAGAGGAAAGAAGAGTTTGTAGCTCCAGCAGCTGCTCAGGCTGAACTGTGAGACATCACGCTGTACTTTCAGAAGGGGTGGAACTGCCGCTGGTGCATTTCAAATCCAAGAGGAATGTTGTGTGACTACGCAACAAATTGCATTGCCCTTTGTTTTCAAATTACTGTTTACATTCTTTTTAATCAAATCATAATTCAGCTCCTTTTTTTCCTGTAGTATTTTTTCTTTTAGAATGTGAAGATGAAGTTAAAATACAAAGGAATTGCTAAGTATTCCTAATGTTTCTACCTACCTGTTCTGTTTGAACTTCTCAGTGCTTGGAATTTTTCCAAACTATAGCATGGCCACAAGGATGAGCTCAGAACCAAGAGCCAGGCAACACTGTTTCTCTGCTGCTCAGGTAGTCCACTTTTCAGCTTCCTTATCCTCCGTTTTTTTCCGTTTTTCCACATGATTCTTGTGAAATCAGAATCATTATTCAAAACATTTCATGTGGGTTATAATTGCCAGTTCCTCAGATAAAATACTCAAAAAGGTCTTGTAACAAATATGTTCTTTACGATCCTTGCTGGGCAGTTACTTGCTCTTCAATTTGTCTGTGTTATTTTTCTTTTCCCTTGGAGTATTCCTATACTTCTCCTTTGGTATTGCTTGCTGAGATAATTTTTGACCTCAAATCTTTTAAGAAATTTATTGTGAACAAGCTCTGGATCTCATATTTTTATTGTTACTGATTAAAAGCACTCTTTCTGACAGTAGCACAGTGGCTTTGAGGAGATTGCTCAGCATGCCTCTGCTGATTTCCTCTCCATAAAATAAGAACAATACCTGTAGACTTGATTTCATAAGCATTTTTTGAGTAATGAATTAGTTTGCAAAGATCTATAAGTAGAGTTCTTAAAATGCTTAAATGTTAGGTCCTTTGTGTATTATCATTCCATTCCTATCATACCCAAAACTTCTCTCAGGGTCTTCCGCTGAGCTCTCTGCAGTAGTGTTTTCTATAACAAGTGTTTTACCACTAACCAGATATTTCCATCTTTAGGGCCCTAAAGCCTACGGAGCATCAGCTGTTCTCTGAGTTTTGCGAATCTTCTTATGTATCCACTTTGTCCAAAGGATGGGACCGGATGGGAGGAGTACAACAGCTCCCAAACTTTCCTGTCTGTCTTCTCAGTCCATTCCCAGTTTTCAGAAGTTGGACTTCTTTCTTCCTCCACTGTTATGTCTCCACCCTCCTTTTTGATCTCTACTGGGTGTGATTTTTGCCTGTGCAGAAGGGGTATGAGCGTAATCTGTACTTCATAAATAAATAATATGTTGTCTTTCTGAAAACAAACATAAGCTGATCATCTTCCTCCATTATTTAAGAGTGTAGGTCATAAAGTAGAATACTACCAGAATACTTTAATATGTCTGAAAACTCAAGAACGGATGTCCTATGTAATGTGTGGTTCCTAAGCTATTTGATCAAGGATCACTGTTGGCTCCTGGAATATTTTCTTATCCTTCTTATGACCTTACCATGAAATTCATAAATGACTAGTTTTTATAAGATTTGCTGGTTTATTGTGTTTTACTGATGAGTCACTATGACCACTGAAGTCTCGCTGTTATGGAGTCATTTTAATAACTTCAGTTTAGGACATGCACTCAATTTTTGGGGGGTGAGGCAGAGGGGAGATTCTAGATGGCATCATTCAATGCCATATGACAATATGACAATAACATTTTATAGAAAATCTTTGCTAATGTCTCTTAAAAATGATTCTTCAACACAAGACCACACATATGGTAAGTAGTAGTGATTTCTGTGGTTTCACTCTTCCCTTGACATGTATACTTGTTAGGGAGAGTATTTTGTACTCAAAAGAATAGGTACCACAACAGCTTAAATAAATTTCTACACATTCCAGAATTGAAAAATACCCCATGTATGTGCCATACTAGCTAAGATACAATCTGTATGCACTCTTTAAGTATGTTGGTAGTATGTATTTAATCTGGAAATTTCCTTGTCTTTCTGGAGTTATCTCCATTTCTACTGGGCATTTGCCAGGTATAAACTCCTCATATTCTGCAGCAACTAAATCCTCGCACTTTTCCGAAAAATTTGCCCCAAAATAGTAATTTTTAAAAGGTCCTTCTTAAACTATTTATGGTTGTTGAAGCATTATAATGCAAGTGAACCTAAACAATTTAAATCACGATTATGTTAATTTGGCTTATTGTCATAGATTCTAATTATGACATGATGGCATTAAGTAAAATTAAACACTATTATAAATTTTAAGTGCACGTACCTGTCTTAAAGGCTTGCTGAAGCCTTGATTTGCTTTGAAGTGGCTGGTTGCAAAAGAATCTGTGCTTTATTGTACACAAGGGTTACCTGAGGTAGCTGCTGCTGGTGGAGCAAAACCTCACACCCTGAAAGGGCGGAAGTCACTGCAGTCAAAGCACCAGGTATGAAACTGCTGCCAGCACTCCTGCACCAGGCTGCTCACACATGGAAACAGCTCAGGTACTGCTACTGACTGCATGTGCAGATCAGCACGTAACATAGTGTGGATTTATCTCCAATCTCTTTTTTTTTTTGGATCATTTTTTTTAACTGAAAAACTGAAAGAAAATAAAAGATTTTGTTTCAGTAAACAAAATGACACATTTTCCCAGCACTGTTCTGAAACATGAGGAGAACAAGACTGTCTCACAGTCCTGTGTGGGGGTGTTTTCACCCAGTTGTGAGGAGTAGCAAGGGACAAGGGAGTTAATTTGTGATGGAAAGAATTCACTTACTTGTACTGCTCACAGAACATGAACCTATATCTTACACTACAGAAAAAAATTACCTAAACCCAAAGTTACTAATCTAAGGCAGGTGGGGGGGGGGGTGAGGAAGAAGGTGTCTACTCACTGTCCATTCACTGTCTTCTAATAGTTACTTAGTTGTTCCAAGTTTGCAATATGCACCTCGTTACAGAGCACTCAGAGAATTTTTTCATGATCTTATGAGATTAAGATGTTTGCCTGACACAGGGGAAACCTAATTTGCAGGTATTTGCAAATTAGTGAACAGCAAATAAGAAAGAGATAGAAAGCACTGTTCCTCTTCTCTTGCCCCTCTGAAGCTCTGCAGTTTGGTGGTGATTTTATTTGCTGGAAGAGGTGGAGACAAATCCTTTTGCTAAAGGAGGGATTTGAACTTGTGTCTAACACATCTTGAGTATGTACTATGAACATTAAATAAAAAGAAGGAAAGCCTTCTTCTAGTACTACCATGAAACAAATCTAAATTAGTTGATTAATTTGATCAGCATTTGGATTGGTTTGGGTTTTTTACTTTCATTCATTTTTGATAGTCAGGTAGCTCAGTAAATAACCCAAAGAGGAATGGAGGTGATGAAATTAATGAAAATGATAGTTCAGGCTGTCCAGTGCCACCTTTCCCAGTCAGCACAAAATTACTGTTGCTTTTCTGTTGTTCATTCCCCATTTTGCTGACACTGCTTCAGCATATGAAAAAAATAATAGTGATCACAAGGTATATCCAGCTATATTACAGCATCTATGACTATTCAGGTTATGGAAGTGAGTCTTTTTAAAATCTGACCAATCTGTTTAAGCATTGTTTGTGAAGGGAGTTGCATATCCAGGTGACCCTGCTTTTGCAATGTATTTTTAAAATAAATAATGTAAATAATTCCAAGACCAAACTGTATGGGTTTTTAACTCATTTTGACTCCCTTCTTCTTTAAGAGGAACTGAAATGAACCTTTTTATGACTTCATGCCTGCAAAAGACTGTAAGACAGATTTTTCAAATTAAGTCAGCCGGTGAAGTTGTAGGAAAATATAATTTAGAGCAGTTCACTGACATCCCAATTTATATTCCTACCATAGTTCTGGGCTTTATGTTCCACTTTATAAACACTGATGCTTATTTTCCCTCTGAGTCAGCAAGGAATAAAGGAAATCTTCCTTTCTGTGTTTCTACAGTGATAGTCTTAAGAACAAAATATATTACAAAGAATGTGTTTGACAGGGTTTCTTTTCATTAGGGACAGGGGGAATAAAATAATTGAGAAATGTCTTCATTTGTAAATTAAATCTGAAATCTAGTTTTGCTCAGCAGAAATTAGATTATTCAAGGTATGTACACTGGGGCATGTAGCATGGAAGAAGACATTGTTTGAACATGTGATGGGAAAGGGGGACCTTACATTGTTATACTGTAAGCAGTGACCTCACATAGGATGCACTTCCATAAATGAACTGCAGTGCTGAGGCCAGGGTCTATCCAGATCCATGATCCCTCATACCAGACAAATCTTTTGGACAAAGGGTGTGCATGCGGTTTTGAAAGTTTTGAGACATGGATTTGGGTTAGGAAAGAGGGGAGGAACTGGGAACTGGAGACTAAAGAGAATAATGAAGAATGTCTCAGGTCTCTATCAAATTTTCTATGTGAGCATTGTCCAGTTCAGGAAACCAACAGAAAATTTTCACTTACCTTTGATGGGAGAAGCATGAAACTTACCCTTTATAGTTGTTGAACTTTCACTTCTAAACATCTGGCAAACAAAACATTGAAAGCAACTCAAGCACAATAATCTGGCACAAGTTCAAAATCAGAAGAAACAGGAACAGGTTGAGAAGAGGAAGTGCCTAGAAATTTGGTTTTGACAGCCAAGGCTACAATCTGTTGGAAATCTAACACCCATAACAATGAAGCCTTGGCTTTTCCTTTCTGTTTGCTTTTGTCTGGCAGATTTTTTTAAATTACTTCTTGGGAAGGGAGGTATGATGATCAGCGCAGTTTTGAGATGAGTAACTTAAAGAGCTTGCATTAACTTCCTGTGAGGGCTGCCAGACCTGGGAAGACTTTCTTCTGGTGCCCATTAGGACATTAAGGTAATACAGAACAAACAAGCTTGCTCTTGTTTGCATTAAGAAGCAGGTAGAACTGTTTGTCTCATGTTGTCAGAAAACATTTTTACCATTGTTTGGATGCTATGGTAAAAGGGGTTGCATTTTTTGACTGGAAAGCTAACTGTAGCTTTCCTGGTGAACTATATGTCCTATGGCGGCTTAAAAAGCAGAGAAATTGGGACCTACTGAGAAGAAAATAGGCATTTACAGTGAGAAATCTGAAACTTAGATTCTTGTTGGAAGGAAAAGGAATATTTTTATTATTTTGATTCATTTTTAGCTTGTGGAGTGGCAGTTTTCTGTTAATGCTGTAGGAATATACTTTTTGTGGATTTAGCATCCATTTTAAAAGCCTGATCTAAGGAAAGGAAGCCAGAATGGTGAAATTTTCTGCATCTCAGCTGTTACTCTGGTTCCATTTGAAATTACCTGTGGGCAGTAAGACTGTTGACAAAAGGTCCTATCCACTGTGAGAAAACAAACAAACAAAAAAAAATCTTAGCTCTTCAAGCAAAGACAAGTTCATTGTTTTCAGAAGTTAGTTGCATCTGATTGTTTGATCCAGCTTTTTTAGTAATGACAAAAGCTGTTTTTGCAATAGTAGCATTAGAAAATGTAACTAGTGAAGGATTGCCCAAATTTCTATGTGTTTTAATGAGCATGAGCATGCAGCTCTGATTTTTTTTTATTTTGTATTGCCATTTTTTTGTTCATGTCAAGAACAGAGATGCTGTTACAGATTTCTCAGGAAAACAGATTTTATATGATCAGATTGGAACACACAATCAAGGTAACATAGCAAAAGGAAGGTGTTAAAAAAGCTATTTGGAACCAAAAATTACTTTTCTTCCAAAATTAACACATGGCCTTGTTGTCTTTTAGGAAAGAATATCTGGAAGCCTTGTTAGTTGTTGGCAGGTCTTCATGGCAGCCTGGCTGGTTTTAGGCCCTTTTAGGGTTAGATTCACAGTCCAAGTTTTCTGTCTCACCTTCCTTCTATGTAGAGATGGGATATTTGTGCATGTAAAAGGCAGAGAAAAGAAGAAGAAAGACGTCTCTTAGGTAAGTAAGCAGACATTTTCCTGATTCTTCTAGCTTCTGAGATCTGTTTGTGTAAAATTATTCATTACTTCTTAAATAAAATAAAGTCTAAGGACAGTGGAATGACTCCTTCTTTTAGGGTATCCATTTGAAGCATTGCTTCTGTCACCAGTGCTGAAAGTTCTTGTGTCATTCTTCAAAAGAAGGCAACACTGCTTCAGAAGTGTTTTCCAATTATCCTGTAAATCAAGGCTATGGCTCTTCAAAACACTTCAACTATAATTAAATAGTTGAATTAGTTCTGATAAAGTCCCTTTGGAAAGAACAGGTGTTGAAAAATTCCGCTGGTTTCATATTGCACTTGGGTTTTACCAGGTGATAAAGTAACACAAATATTAATGAAGAATAAGTCTCTGCTTTCTATAATTTTTGTTTGTAGCATTAAGGAATGTTTTCTTTTGATAGAGATCAGGATTCAGTTGGTCGTGCCGATGGAATTTAAAGGAAAATGTTGGACCACAGTCATACCACAGGGTAGGAAGAGTTCTTTTGTAAAATGAACCACACTGAAGATAATGGAGGGGACACCTAAAGGTAAGACAAAAAGAGAGATGCAGTCTTAGCATAATGTCATTCTCCAAAAACATGACAAATCTGTTTAGTAGCTCAACAAGTCAGCAGTTCAGACTAAGTGGAGAGGAGTTAACACATTTGCTCCTGTTTTGACGGGATTAGGGAAAGTCTGTTGAAATGTTGAGTCAATCCATGCTGAAATCTTCCCAAGCAGCAAAAAGAGCACAGGGAGAGCTCATAGTTTTACCTCCTTCCCAAATATGCTGAGCTTTATTCATTTCCTATGTTTCCCCCTATGGTCATTGAGATGTGGAGGAACTTTGATTTAAACTACCCTCAAACACTGCAATTGTATTGTGTGACTTGTAATAACAATACTTGCCTAACCCCTTTATTTCCTTGTAGGGGGGACATGAATCCTCTCTATAAAACTTCAGTTAGGATTTTTATAGAAACATCTCTATGTTTGCAAACCGGAGATTCCTTGAAGACTAGCTATCTGTATAAATTACACTTTTGATCTCAGTCACACTCATGGACTTTATTTTTTAAAAAAATCACATTTATGAGTGAGCTTCATAAAATACCCTCATGCATGTATAATCAAATTAGTAAATATGCGTTAGCAGAGAAAAATAGTTGAGATGAATTTTGACAGAGTTGGAAACAGCTGAAATCAGGGATTTTGCAGTTGTCTGTGTCAAGTGTAATTGTGATCTATAAAGTCTTTGCATCACTCTTCTCCTTAATTTGGTTTCCTGGTGTTAAAAGTCAGCTGTTCCAGGCTGTCTGCATTCATTCTGCACTGTGCAGCCTGTGGATCAGTGTGCCTTGCCCTCTTCCCAAGTGCCACTCATGCACAGCAGAGAGTTTAAAACTGCCTGCAGGAAAAATGGAATTAATGTTTCCTACTATAGTCCAAAAAAATTAGGATATGACCCGAGCAGGTCCATTCTGAACTAGGATAAAATAGTAGAAAGTGTCACATTTTGATATGACAATATGGAAAATATTTTCATTGTAGTATCGGGTTTGGTTGTAACCTCTTTTGTGGTCCATATCTGTTTTCAGCACTCAGGATTGCTAATGAAAGCAGTGATGCTGGATTTGGTATAAAATGCCTGAACACCATTTAACTTCTGCTTCAGCAAAATTTGAGGATTGAAACAAAGTACAGCCTTTGTGTTAAACTTAAAGGCTAAGTCTCAATTTGTGTCTTTATTTGTGTAAAATTTTGATATATATTTTTTTATTTATTTATCTGATTAGTTACACAGTTTGCTTTGTGAACAAGGAGGTTTAATTTCCACAAATCTTAGATTATTAAGCATCACAGTATAAATATGAAGTATTTATCCTTATCTTCCATGACTGTAGTAGTAGTATGGCTGGGAAAAAAACCTCATCAGAAACAATCTCCCCCTTCCTCTGCCAAATTATCTTTTGCAATTAAATGTGGTAATTTCCTGAAGTATTTCCTGGAAAATTGTGAGCAATGACTACAGTGAAGAAATTTTGTTTAGTGAATCATTACTTGCTAATTTTTCATTTATTCTGGCCAGACTATCTCCACTCTGTTAATGGATTCAAGATATTTGACAGGAAATTATTTTCAACCAGATGACTTGGCTGGTCTGCATTCTTATAATCTCTGATAATTCAAATTCTTCTTGAGATCAGTGATTCAGAAAGCCATATGGGATTTTTTAATGTTAGGTACAATATTTGAACATTAGAAAAGGGAGGTTTCTTAGCTTTTCTTTTCCCTTAAGTAATATAGAGCAAGATAAAAGACAGACAATGTCATTTTCTGCCTTCCTGTTCCTTCATTCGGCAAAAATAAATATCATAAGTGGTCAAAATGGAAATTTAAAGATCCTACTATGGGGGATGAGTTAGTGTCTTTATATGTTTGACATTCTGGTAAGTACCAATCTGGTTTACAATTCAATGTTTTGCCCTGTTTTGATCTCTGAATGTCTGCTAAAATCAAGAGAATGCATAATTGTTGACTGTTGTTAATCAGCTTGAGCAAATACTCTGCAGTTAGAGAAGAAGAGGTGACTGTTGCCAATCAGTGCATTTGCATGTATTTCTTCAATAACTTAAGGTATTTTTGACCGTGCTAAACAAAAATCTAAACAAAAAACCCCACATGAAAAACAGTACTGTAAGGACAGATCACCCTTGATTTCATTTCACCAGAAAGTTGGTCTGGAGTAGATAAATGTATTGATGGAGTAGAAATGACAGCCATGGGCACAATTCTCTTTTCCTGGATCTGCATATTTTTCATTGCAGAGCAAACCCTTATGAAAGTGATTGTCACTTCAAATGAGCTGCTGGCTCAAGATGTAATCCTGACTTTACTTTTGGATACATGTGCCCAAAGCATTTAGCTTACCTATTTTGATGTGCTACATTCTACATTCTCTTGTCCAATAGTGTACGAGGATGGGAGAGACCAGATGAGTAAATCTCTCCAGGGGACAGCGAAATGTGCAGCCAGGGAGAGTGAGGGGGTGAGGCTCCCTCAAAGAGTTATTCCGGTAGTACATCTCAATGGTGTATTGCCTGTTTCAAAATACAAAGGTCAAAATAAAGTTAGGTGTGCAAAACCACACAGCCTTTCCTTGCTGCAGTTACTGTACTTGTGGACAAGCTTTTAGCCAGGTTGTCTCGTTGCTAGTATGTTTATGATTTACTAATATAATTAGTACTCTGAAGAGAACTTTTTAAGCAACCAGGGGGGTCAAGCCCCAATTTGCATGTGGTTTCCTGCCTTTGCTAAGGAGTTAAATAGATAAAAAAGATGGAGTAAAACCTCTCATAACTGTAATAAATACATAAATAAATAAATAAATATGGTTTTCAGCCTTATTCTGCCACTGACTACTAAAACGAATGCAATGACAATAATTCAAATCAGTGTGGATATTTTTCTGAACAGTGAACCTCACATATCCAGTTTAATTAGTCTTGGGTATCAGAAAATTCCTTTTTAGCAGAAGTACATATTAGCAGTATAGCTTGCAGATACTTGCCCATTTTTTTCCTGGTAAAGTTCAAAAAAATGGCAGGCACTGTGAGGAGGCAATTTTCCATTGAAGACATTGAGTGCCATCTGTAAGGCAGCAATGGTGGCTGCATGCTGTGAACAGAGGAAACCTTTAATTAAAAGTCTACTGAAAATGATTGTATGTAGTAATATTTCCTGCACATTATTTGTCCACTGAACATTAACATACTTGTGTAGCCTCATTAATACTTGCCCTCTGTACTGTTGGGCAAATGTAGTCCCTTTATGGCTATGTAAACTGAGGTGCTGCATGTATAAAGGAAACATATATGTAAATATTTAAGAAGTCTTAGTAACTTGCAGCTCTTACAAAATTAATAGGAGCTGTAAAACTTCTTTAAAAAAAACCTAGTGGTTTTGCCTAGCAAAAGCTTTACCTTTGTTAGGTAAACAGTATTTTAGATCAGATCAGTAAGCTCTTTAGCTGATATATAGCCAATAGATCATGATATTACTACAGCTTAGAAGCAGGAGCTTTTTTGTGAGAGCAATCCAAAAATTTCCTCCTCCAATGACAGTGTTTACACATTCTAAACAAAAATATAAGATCACCATTGAGTAACTGCCTTTATAAGGCCTTTTAAAATAACTGTAACTTAATTTTTTTCTTTATTTTTCTCATTTGCACTTGAAAAGATAGAGGAAGAATAAGATTTTTGCTTTAAATTAAGTTTGTGACCCAGGTATAATAAAACATGAAGCATGGTATTTCCAGTTCCCTGCTCAACCAAAACATTATTACAATGAAAAAAACATGATGTGAATTGGAAAATGGAATGCTTCAGGTTTCAAAGTAGTATCTGTTCATTAAAAAATTTTAAAAACCTGAATATATTTAGGGTTAACCAAATAAAAAATGCTTGTAGCTATATTTTATGAGGGAAATACAATTTCATGGCTTTCACTGCATTTAATACCTGCAGAAAGGAAACACAAAAGAAACAGAAAGCACTCACCGTGGAATACATAACCATTTTTTGATGGTATGAAGGTTTTCTAGCATCTAAGAGATGCTTTAGAATAGTTTTTAAAAGAATACCTGAAAAAGATGGGGAAGCAGGGACAATGAAAGAGACACTTGTGTTAACATCTATACCTATGGTTGCCATTTTAGCAATTTGTCACTAAATACACCAGATTTATTCAATTGACTTAATTGGTAATTTGTGCAGAGCACCTTGATTAATAGTGACAGTATCTTTCAAATGAACAGTGGGTCTATTTTACTTCTATGTAAAATGTTTTGGGCATCCCTAATAGCCTTAACAGCTTCAAACAGAGCATTCACAGTTACTTTGTGCCAGCAGAACAGTGCAAGAAAAGCACAGCAATGAATACTATCCCCATTGTGTGTGTAGCTAGACTGATTTCCTGCTTTCCAGAGAAAAAAGGAAGAGCATATCCTCTGGACTCTGTGGCTTTATAAATTGTGTGGTTTGCTGTATTTTGTTAATGTTAACTGCTGAAAAATTGTAAGACAAACTACTTGATTTAAATCAATGGCTGTGCTAGCATATTAATATAAGGCTGGTGTGTTGACAAATTAAAATCCTGAAAGTAGAACTGTACCAGCTAGCAAATTAGACAGAATTAGTCTTTAGCTCCTGGCACATTTATAATAGCAATTGTTAGTAAAGCAAGGGCAGAGATTTGAACTTTGTGCCAAGTTTTGCTAGTTGGAGCTTTGAAAAATGCAACAAATTGATTCATGTTTATATGTTTATTTGTCTTCCCAACTCACAGATCCTGCCTGTACACTGCCCATACAAAAGTAAAAGGAGGTTCAGAAGATGACAGTGGATGAATGGAGGAGAACGAGGGATTTAAAAGGTATAAAATGGTTTCAGATTTCAGCTACTGTTTTCTGAGCAAAGTAAGGTTTAGAAGCAGTTTAGTAATCTCATTTTAGGACTCTCAGTAGTGGAATATGAAGACTTTTAGGCATCAAAGCCTCCATTCTAGACATTACTACAAATAATATATTTTTAAAGTAAGTTACACATGGAGGCTTACACCAAGTTCAGACTTGATTCAATTCAACAAGAATCTGTGTGTTATATTGAATTTATTTTACAGTGTAATCTAAATGATACCTCAATTATAGTGTTAATTAGGATATTCATGATTCATATGCTCTCCATCTCCCCCCCCATTAATCAAAATCCTTCAGTGCTGCCTACCAATATCCCCACAATGGATATTGCACCATTCTACTATGGAATCAGCAGCAATGTTTGTCATATACTCTTTCTTCTTTCCCATCCTACTTTTGGTTTTAAATGGGGTAGGAATTCAGCTTACCTCCCTGCAAACGTGATTTTTGCATTTGTTTGTGGAATCCAAATTCTGCCTGTAGTAACAATTCTGACAGTTTTATCAGTTTGGTCCTGACACCATGAGTAGCCCAAACAGGTAAAGTGTAATTGTTGATATCCTACAGTAAAGAAAGAAAACATGGTGATTTTCTTACTGATTCCTACTGCTGTTAGTTTTTCTGGAACAAAATACTTCTCAGAAGAAATTCTGAATGTTTCACTCCAGTAACATTTTCTTATTGTAATAAAATGATGACTGTATTTTGCATTTAGACAGCTGTAGCCTTCCTATTTATAGCATCATAGTGCTTAAAAGAAATTTGAAAAGCAGTGTTCAACAAGAAGAGGAAATACAATAATAAAAATTATGCAAAAAGCAACTTGGATTTTTTATGTTGTCAGGTGAAAAAAAAATCACTATATGACTTCTTCAGTTGTACTAGGATATAGTTTTACTGCAACAAATCCTATACAAACATCAGGATTTTAAGGGCTGGTAGCTGTCAGGTGTAAGAAGAATACAGAGATCGAATAGGAATATGTATAGTAGTAGTATTGCTGTACCCATATGTGGGGTAGATATATAAAGATGAGATAAAAATGAAATTTGTACTTATTATGGCCTATTGGATACTGTCACAGACCTCAAGCTAAAGTGTAATGGATTAATCTTTCCTTGGGGGTGCAGTCCAAGGTATATCAGTGATCACAACTGTGAGAAGGGAAGATATGCACAATACTCCTATTGTGAATTCCTGTTTAAACAAGGCCAGTAAATTTCCCTTAGAGCAATGTAACCTTTGGACTGAGTTCACCAAAAGGAGTGTTCTTGTAACAAGCAAGCTCAAAGGAAAATGTCAACTGCTTTAAAGGTTTGTTTAAACAAGAAGACAATAGAACATGCTAGGTTAAACCAGCTCAGATCACAATGTTTTCCATTTCTCATTTAATGAATGTGATCTATGTCTTTAGGAAAGAATTGGCTGGTTGCATGATATTTAAGGCAAGCAAGCACCTCAGTCTCCAAGCTACCTGAAAGTCAGATAACACTTAGCTGAAAGTAACAAATACAGAGAGATGTGTGTAGTTTCATGAATTGTATTAAAAAACTATGTAAGGACATTCTGAATGCTTGAAAAATGAGAGATGCTTTCATGGCAGATGTCTTAATTGACACCCTCAGAGTCCTTAGTCAGTAATACCAGAGACCAAGGCTCATCAAATTTAACACTGGAAGGAAAAACACTTCAAAATAATAAAAAATTCCAGTGTTTAGCTAGATTCTTGATGGGAGCTGTGGGTTTTGCATATTTTTCTGGTGACACCAGTTCTTGGAATGATTTAACTATTGAAATAGAAAGTTGTGATCCTGCATTTGGAAACCATGGAAGGGTGATCTCACTGAAATTACAGTGAAATATCCCAACATGTTAACATTTTATTTAACTTAAGACCCTGGCTAACATTCTATTCAAGTCTGCTTTGATCAAAGTTGGATTTTTGCAAAAACTGCAGGAACGAAGGTAAGCTCATTAGCATCACACCCTGTAAAATATTACATGTAGCTTCTGAAATCCACCTTAAAACTCCCTCACTAGTATCCCAGTACTGATGACCAATTTATCATTCATATTTAAATTTATAAATAGTTATGCATGAAAGTGTAGCAAAATCTGCCTTCAAAAATAACTTTTTAACACAAGACTCCGCAATTTTCAGTTGAGTCAGATGAGATAAGTCTAGACTTTGAAGGGGAACTTCTTGGTAAATTAAGGGCAGTCAAGATTTTTTTCAAATCATGACATTTTCAGACTGTGGAACCCGGATACCCATACCAATTTGGCACCACAACACTCCTTTTGTTTTAAAAATCATGTTTTTTGTGATATGCCTGGTACCTTTGCTTAGAACAAGCTCCCAAATTTACACAAATAGCAATTTGTGCTGTTCCAATGGCTGCTTAATTCCTGAAAATACTCTGTCCACTACTCGCTATGTACAAATAATGACTTCTCTTGCTTATACAATTTGCATAAAATCTTCGTGGAAGGAGGCTTATGCTTCTTTGCCAGCAACATATTTTAATCCCTGTGTATCTCCTAGTGGGGTCTGGAGGAGCTACAAGACAGTTTTATCCAAAGGTGTGCTTTTGCCTAATTCTTCATATGCAGTTGCTGACTGGCTCTTGAATATGAAAGTCTGTTAGTTTGTGTTCCTTATAGTGGTGGATGACCCACAACAGCCTCATACATTGAGTGTTTACAGGATTTTCAGTTGTTTGTTTGATGTTAAGTGAGGGTTTCTAGGAAAGAAGCTGAAAATAGTCTGTGTTTAAAAAATTTTGCAGCACAGATCTACAATCGTTGTGTAACTTATAATAAAAAAATAAACCAAATGAAAACCCCAGGTTGAAGGAAGTGTAGGAATTTCTATTGGACTCAAAGATTTTAAGGGTCTTCTCCAACCTAAATGATTCTATGATTCTATTTACCTCAAATTGTAAAGTGTCAGAGAGCTTCCAAATCCTTTCAGTGGTCAACTTCTTCAATGGGTATCCTGTATGAGTGGCCAAAAACTTCAGAAATTGCTGGAAAAAAACCCACAAGATTTGTAGTACTGAGAGCTTTTTTTCATGTTTTCTACACATTGCCATATTACTACATAGGAGTTTTTAGAAAGAAGACAGCTCACACTTAAGCAATGAACAATTGCCTAGATGTAAGAGAATTTGGCCTGTTCATTTAGACAAGCTTATTGATGTTATTTCATATTTGAAGTATGGTGATTGTTTCTGCTTGGTGGAAGTGTTTAGAAAGAAGTAAAGGGAACACAGATATATGAGGAAGTCTGGCAGAAATCCAAAAAGTGCTTAAAAGAAGTGTGATAAACAGAATTATTCTGATATTGGTTCTCAGGAGAACGAGAGGTACGATGTAAATTTGATAAAATGGGATTTACTTGCACATAATACCCAGATGCAGAGCCATAGATGGATGATTGAGGTCAGTGGTGAAAGATAATAGAACAATAGGTGAGATTCAGAGTGTGCTTTTGAATACACATGTGAAGAAGGTTGCAGCAGAATAACACGTTTATATAATCATGCAATGTTTTGATGGTGGAGAAAGAAAGGAAAGGATACCATATGAAGACAAGCACAAAGTGTAACACCTAAATTTGGGTGGGAAACAGGAGTAGGTACTTGAGGAAAACACTGATACTGTTTCAGAAATTCTGGGGAATTGAGCTGGGAAGATTAATCTGATCTCACAGAGATGTTGGAGGAGTTGCTTTACATGGGAGTAAACAGAGAGTGGTATTAGAATAATTTGAGAGGCATTGACACTGATTTTAGCTCAGGATTTTTTGGCCTAGTCTCCTAGAAACTAGGTTTTTTCCAAGTAGGTCAATAATTTATCTTTTCTATGACTTGACATTTTCAATTGTTGGGAATAGCCCAGTCCAGCTGGATCTGTAATGTTGTAATTGTTTTTTGGGTGTGTTGTCTGCACCGACTGTGAAGATTAGAGATCTGATAGGAGCATAGTAACTGCCATTTTTTAAACCTACATGTTAGATGATGTTGAAGAAGTGGTACATTTTAACTGGATTTCCAGAACTGAAAATACTTCACCTTGTAGTGCTTGAATTGCCTTTGGAAATCCCTTGTTGCAAAGGTTTCTCTCAGAAGCTCCTTGTGTTTTGGGCAGTGTGAGAAAGGTAGGTATAGCAACTGGAAAGAAAATTGCAAAATCCGAGTTAGGCAAGGTGCATCTTGTTCTGCAATTCAATATACCCTTTCAGGATTGCTGTTCTGATTGGCTGCACTAGCTAGGACAAGCTGAAAAATAATTTGGGAATGCAGTTTCAAGGATATTCATCTTCAGGACTCTAGGAGTCATACTGATGACTACATACAAAATAATCCTTAAATGTTCAGAAGAGTAATAGCTGCAGTAGTTCAAAGTTAAAGGATTCATTTACACAAGATGAAATTTGTCCTTTGACAAAAGACTAAGACCAGCCCTCATGAACTCCTTTGCACTTAGGTTCTCCAGGGATGACTCCATTCATTTTGTTCAGTCTTTCTTTTAACACACCATCACATTTTTACAACAAATTACCAAGCAGCAGCTGGACTGCAAGACAAGTCTTTGTGCGTGCTCAGCTGTATTGAGTCAATTTAAAAGCTTCATTTCAATGGTAGAAACAATTGAGCTAAATTTTAGCACAGTTCAGCTAAATTGCAGAAACCTGTGAACTTTCTGTAACTCAGTTTTGTCTTTGATTAATCTAAGATAGATGAAGGTTAGAGGTTACATATGACTGGAATAACTTAAGAACTTCTTATTTCATTTATATGTACTTATTATTGTCTTCTGTGGTAAATGTCAAACAAAAGTTAGAATTTGAAACTGTGATATTATTAGTGCTTTTCCCTAATGTGTTGTTTTGTCCTTTTCCCAGTAATGTAGCCCCGTCTCTATAACCCCAATGTTAAAAGAACTTTGAAAATAACTTGAAAGTTTTGAAGGGATAATTAGCTTAGAATGCTTCACAGCAGTTCCTCAGTCTTTTTAAAGAATACAATCTATGTGTTTCACAAGATAAGGAAAGTATTTGTGAATTGTAGCGATAGGTTCATGAACAGGCATGACTTCACCAATAAATGATGGGCACTTGTTTTGTGTTGTAGGATACACATGGTCTCAGGTTTAGCCTGTATATGTAGCAAGGATGTGTTAAGTTAAAACACACATAGCTGAAAAACTATGAAAATTGTGCATGTGTTCATGACTTCATGATTTGTTTGAATAAATTTACTTGCTCCCCTAGATGTGACTGAGGTGTAGCACCTGCTTGCTGAGTTTGCCATCTCTGGCAAACTTGACTGTCTGCTGGGATATCCCCACCTGCGACAGTACCAGAAGCAGCTCCTCACTCTGCGCCTGGCTGTGCATGTGAAGAGGAAGACATGTCTCCATACTTTCCTTCTTCATGTTCTCATCACCCCACTCTGAGAACCATTGCTCCATGACCTATCTAACCTGATTCCCTTATCATCACAAACTGTGTTAAGCACACTTGTAAAGCCCACACAATTTATCTTGCATCGCATGTGCAAACTTGCTTTTGCAAACCGGGAATCATACTGCACACTCCCTTTCTTCTTAACTTTTTATCATAGATTTTCTACACACAGGAGATTCCAGTTTCAGTCAGCTGCACAGCTTACCCCTCTAGGACAAGTATATGCAGGCTACAGAGCTGCTATCCACAGGATTCCTTACAGCTGCAAAGTGAGGAGCTGAGGAAGGGAGATGAATAAATACATTGCCCTACGAACTCATGCTTAAAGCTCTGAGTTATCTTTCCTTTTCCCTTTTACTTTTTTTCACCAATCCTCAAAGCGCATGCACTGACCTGCAAAGTGCATGGAAAACAATTCTGTAACTCAAATCTCCCCAAAATACAAGTCCCAGAATGATTCTTTTGTCTTTTCTTGTTGGCTGTGGACTAAGCAATACTGAAACACTAGAGAGTTTAAGTATGTTTAGTATGATTAAGCATGACACAAAGAAAGTCATGTTTGCATTAAAATTAGGATTAATCTGCTTCTACAGCAATTCACTCACCTTATAAATTAACACTTTTCTATATACCCATACTTCATTTATCTTCCGCTTTTGTTAAGACTGTGTCTCTGATATATAAGTCCATTCCTGTGAAAGTACTTGCCAATACTTCTATTCAGCTTATTAGACCTTTCTGCACAATGCTTGTAACAACGTACTTTTAATTGCATTTATCATGCACTGTTAGCTGCACCTTCATTTCATATCCAATTGACTTTACTAATGATTAAGGGAAAGCAGATGCCTCTAGTTTATACTCACATTGTCTTGTGACAGTGGCACTGTATGAACTGGAATTGGCTGCCAAAGGATTCTGGGGTTCCAAATCTGCCCCTGTGTCAGTGGGTATAGTCCAGCAAGACTTGCCTGAGCACTCATAAGTGTGTGATCACAGTCAGTGCTTTGAACATAAATCTGAAGGAATGAAAAAAACAAAAGAAACATTTTGGAAGGCAGTTTCTTCCATTAGTTTTACTCTATTCTTGGTAGAAAAAAGGGGGCTGGTACTGGGGAAGTTGTCATTAAAATGGAGTGGCATGAGGAAGAACTACGAGAAAGAAGGGGGAGGGAGAAAGGCTGCAGCTGGAATAAAATTTTTCTAGATAACTGAGCTACAGCATGGTAACATTTATCTTAGGAATCCTAGTAGACAGCATGAGATTGACTCTGTTTGACCGTCTAGGCTTTGGGACATCATATGTGCACTGAAAAGCTGGAACATAAGTGAAAACTGAGTTGTATCTGCATTCCATGTGGAAGTGTAGTATTGGAGGTATTTGACATAGATGGTCTCTTATGCAGCAGTGAGGGAACTGAGCCTGATGTGCAGCCTAAAAAGCCTTTCACGTGGTTTTCAGTTAACTATCAGGATAAAAGCTGAACCATAGTTTCAGGGATACTTTGGAATTACATTGACTTAAATCGGTATTACTTTTCCTCCAACTGCACCAGGAATGCATCCAGGAAGTCCCATTAATAACCATGAAGAACATCTTCCTGCCCAGATCCAGTACTTGCCTCACATTGCTTGTATACAACGCTCAGGAAATGAGAGTATCTCCTCCGCATGTACTGGCCAAGCTCATACTGTTGTTGTATGCCAAGCTGTAGAAGTAACACAAGAGCATTAGAGGCTAAAGAAATGTGCTATGCATCCATTCCTACAACCAAAAAAAGAATGCAGTAATATTTGATATTATTTTAATAAAGACCTTTTTCCTTTTCAGTGTGAAGTAGGAAGGAAGACATGAGAAAAAAGTAGTAAAGTTGCTGCATGTGTGGTATTTGATAATGTTAGATATGAGTCCTGGTGGATGCAGTTTTGTATGTTGCTCCATGGAAAGCTAAGTGTATGTTTATCTGAGCTAGTGAGACTTAAAGCAGGCATAGAGATGTTCCAACACCATCTGTCTAGTTTCTACTTTATTGCTGTCTCAGAGCTGATTAGCTGGAGTTGCAGACAGAGCAGCCACCTGCCCATGAAGGCACATCCAGGATATGAATCCCATAGAGTATCACCAGTGATTCCTTATGGAGGCTACAGTTTTGACCTGGGCAAGATCTAGTTTTTCAGAGTAGAAGACTTGAAGTAAAAGTCCTCCAAGCCTTCAGGCATTTTGCTGCAATAGTTAATTGTTATCAACAGTCTGAAATTTGATTCTTGAAGTTTGATTCTTTTTCATGTTCCCAACTTTGTCACTGAATCTTGTTACAATTTTGAATAATATTCACCATCACAGATCTTATTCACAGTTAAACAATGATCCATAAAATGGAATCAAGTAACTTTATCTTTGTGTTAAATTAAACTGATGACTATTCTCTACCCTCAAAGGAAAATAGGTTTTCTGATCCCAACATTTTAGTAGCTCTTAGCTGAACACTTACCTACATACTTTTGTGAACACGTGACATATGAATCATAGAATCATGAAATTAGGTTGAAAATTACCTTTGAGATCATTGAGTCCAACCTATCCCCTAACACTACTGTGTCACCTAGACCAATGCACTAAGTAACATTTCTAGTCTTTCTTAAACACCCCTAGGGATGGTGACTCTATCATAATCACACTATTACAGTGTCCCTGTAATAGCCTCTATATTGCCATCTTTTTACTTGTACCTGGTGTTTCCTGGGCTAAATTTAAATATATTCCACTTAGCTCATGTAATCATTACTGTACACTGGGATCTTAAGTACAGTGATTACTCATTGCTTCCTAAAGCAGTTTTCTAAGTTGTGGGACCAGAGGACAATTGAGGCTGAAAGGGGCCTCAGGAAGTCTCTAGTCCAACCTCCTGCTCAAAGCCAAGTCAGCTATGAGGTCAGACCAAGTTACTCAGGACTCACTTTGTGTGCATGTGATCACCTCTTTCTCTTGCTGGAATTGTGCATCCAGTTTCCCAGGGTATATGTGTGGTTTAGGCTTCTGCCCCAACTTGCCTAATATGCATGTTGCTGAGTCCTGACTCCTGGGTCTTGAAGTCTTCTATGCCCTGGAGCAAGCTGGCATGGATTGCTGAACTTGCATAGTGTTTATTTGGAATGATTGAGTCACAGCTGGGCTGGGGAGCTGGTCTGTTACTCCTGTTTCTTCAAGAGAGCTGACATGAACAGAAACAAGCCTGATTTTGCTTTGGAGATCAGCTTTGCCTCCTAAGAGCAGTGGGGAAGAGGAGCCCCTCAGCCAATCTATTCTGATTTTGGTAGAGACCTGGCAAGTTCCCCTAGGAGAGAGACCCCCTGGAGATAAGGTGTGTGTGCCTAACAGATTGACACACCTCACAGTCTACCTCCATGTGCACTGTAGCCATTTATCTCGGACAACCAGACTTACGGCACTTCTAAACTGCTCCAGGAACACTGCCTGGCTCTGAGTGCTGGACAAATAACTAGCAGCTTTTTCCACCCAAATAACATATCTTGAGGAAAAAGGAATGAAGCGCAAGCACCCAGACAGGGTCCTTCTGGAGGGAGGGGAGCAGAAGTTGGGTTAAAACTCAGTGCCCTAGTATTGCCCTACAGTCTGATAGTAGAGGTCACCCTTGGCTCCATCTGTAAGAGATGGCAGCCAACAGAAGTTGCAGTCAAGGCAGGAACAGCACCTGTCAGACAGACACAGTACCTGTGGTTGCTTCAGCTGCTTCTGGTTACCACCAACAGCTGATTCCACAAACACCTTCGCTAAAATAGCTGAGTTTTAAATCAATTTCTTGAGTATAGTATGAGAGAAGTTGCTTCTAGGACTGATCTTAACTGTTCATGAGTTAGGAAGCGCTTCTGTCACCTTATGCTAATGGTTAAGCTTCCTGCATGGTCTCAGTTGAACTGAGATGGTCACCAGTGCCCAGCAGACTGCAATCAAAAAGCTCTACATACGCTAACACTGGACCAGAACAGGCTGACTCAGTTTCATTTAAAATTAGTGTGCTCTTGCTGTATTTTTCTTTGTAAGTTCTTTGGCTGATCTTAAATGGCAACATAATAAGGGCTTTCTGCAAGTGAAGGCAAAGTTCCAACCCCCAAACATCAACACACAATCTTCCAATAGTTAAGTTCTTGGCCCAGGTAAACAAAATCACCTTGGTAAGTTGGCCATATCCCTGTTGTCTTCCAATTTCTTTGTGCTTATCAGTTGGAAAAAAATCCTGTGGTGTATGATCACCATGGCGAAATACCTGATAAAATAGATGAAATTGCTTTTATGTCACGGGTATTTTTTGTGATGATTACAACTAATTAGTGTAGTCACAAGTAATATGCAGTGATAGTGAGTACTCTGACAGATGCTGAGTATATTAATGGTGCTTGCCTTAAGTCTAGATAGCTACATTTCTTGTTAATTTGTTTAGACAAACACAACTGTTTTTTTCTTGACATTTGAGAATAAATTAGCTCAAATTTTTGCAAGTTATAAAAACTACAGGATACCCTATTATATTTTAAAGATGTTTTATGTATTTTGGGAGGTATAGACAATAATATTCAATAAACAGAAAACAAACACAAACATGTAAGTAATTTTGCAGAAATAGTTGAACATTAGTATTTTGGTATGACTAAGTTGGAATTCAGAAGGAAAAAACCCAAACTATTACTTGGGATAACAGTTCTGTGACTGACTGCTGTGAAATTCTCTTACTTGGCAGAAATTAGTCTTAAAATGTCATATGTTGGCTTTTTCATCACAAGAGGTGATAAAAATGTTATCTAATATGTAAATACAGGCTAAACTGTTCCTCTGAAAAATTAAACCTGTTTTGGAATTTCGCTTCAGATAAAAGATGTATTTATACAGATACATTGGATTTTTTTATTCATATGATGGATTATTTCATATGCTTCATATGCTTTGCAGCATAATTCCTGTAGATATGTACCATATGACTCTAAAATTGCAACACCAGATTTTTTTTTTTAATTTCTTAACTTAAAAAGGGAGAAATGAAATAAAAACTGCAGGACAAAAATTATGTAAAGGATGTATATGTGTGTGTGATGTTCAGAACAAGATTCAAGTTTCCTGCAAACAAATGGTACATCATAATCATTACAAATAGCATTAATTTCACAGTGCTGGTTTCTGTGTTGCTTGTTCAACGTCATTGTACATTTGTTTGAGTTTCACATACTAAAATTTACTTTGCATGTTAATCTATTGAAATCACTGGAAAAGTGGAAACTCTTCCACGGTAAAGAGGGTTTTTGCACAGCTGATATTTAGTTATAAAATCTTCTTTTGCATTTTAGAACAGAAACCTGTGTTATTTTTCTCTTAGTGCTATAAAATAAGCATTCTATATCCATCCAGAAAGTAAGTTTGTCTAGAAGTGCACAAAGGAGACAAAATTATAAAATTTTATCTACAAGTGAGATAAGTGAGATTTTTTTTTTTTTGGACAATGCAATAATGAATTTTGAATATAGAGGAAGCATTTACCCTAGAGTACAAGAAGAGTAGTAAGTGACAGGTTTTGAAGAAATTTAATTTGCCCATACTTACTAGCGACACAAACTTCAGTTTTCTTTTAGCTGTTGTTTGGTGAAGAAAGATGCAGAAAAGACAGAACATGAAACACAGACTCCAAATTCCACAGACCAGCTGTCTTGCTCTCATCCTGAGGGTAGCTTTCAGCTAATTTGCCCACCAAGGTCCCTGGCTGGATGTGGTAGATATGTGGCTAAGAGGGGTGGAGTCACTTGTGCTTTGTGAAATCTGAGAGTGGGCTAAGTTGTCTCCTCCTGCCTCTCTCCCCTTTTAGGGTTAGTGCTTTTCAGGGAACTCATGAAATGTAAAGTGTATTTCACATTTGTACTCAATTTCTGTGTCCCATATATAGCACAGAATGAAATCTCTGAGCTCTCCAATTCTTTCCCAAATATGAAAATGCTGAGGATATCCTACTGTCTGCAAAAGAGCTACTAAACCATCTGCATTCCTAGTGCTCACAGTCTTCTCTGAACATTTTGTACTAGAAGGCTAGAAGGAGCAGTGCTAAAAATGTCCTTTTATAATGTATCTCTGGACATTCCCTGGATTTGGCTGTGATTTTTAGGAGGAATAAGCAGCAGAAGGTTTTATTGCAAAGTAAGAGGAATAAGCCTAAATTCATTGCAAAAATTATAAAGATATATGAATGAACTTCAATCAGTAGATTTTTCTCTAGTGGCAAGGCATGTGGCACTGTTTTCTATAACTATCCCCCAGAATTTAATACAGTTAGTTAAATTTTTCAATTTCAAATTTCTCTTGCTGCAAACACTCTCATTGTTATACCATGCATATATCAAGAGTTTCACCAGTATATTTTAAATAAGAAAAAAAATCTAACTCAGACATCGTTGTGAGAGACAGAATGGATCTTGCAAGTTATGGATCTATGTTTGGTCCCATTAATGTGTTAATGAAAGTCTTGTTAATATGTTAAAATTGAGAGTGATTTCTTAGTCATCAAAAACTCTCTGTGAGAATTTAAGAGAAATCACTGAAAAAAATTATCATGTTCCTACCCAAAAAGGTTATATAATCTCAAGCTAGTTTAAGGCACATAACAAAACTTTTCTTGTGATTATTAGATATAGACTTGTCTAAGAAAATCAGTTCTCCTTCCTGAGGTAGTGATATATCTTTCACATCTGTCAGGGTTAGAAATTTCTCTGTGAAACATCCAGAGGTCACACTTTCATTTCTGCTTTTTTCTCTGACAATTTTAAGAGATTCAGAAATAGAAAAATGTAGGGAGATACATTTATTGAGAAAGAAAATGCTTTTTTTTTTAAATTTTATTTTATTTGGAGGCACCTGGGGGGAGATATGGGGCAACTGGTTAAAGCTATTCACACCTTGTACATCATACCTCAGAAATTTCTCTGAGGAGTCTGTGTTTTGCTGTTTCTAGAGAACATGGCATTAGATGCTACTCCTAAAATACACTGCTCTGCAAGATAAGATTTTTAAATAGACAAAGTCAGGAAAAAATAGGCAACTTCTCAGAACTGCACGTCTCCATTTAGGTTCTTCTTATACTGTAGATATGTCTAGGAGGGACTGCAGATCTCCAACAGGAGCAGAAAGATTTAACTTTCATCTTTCCAAGCATCCATTGTATCATACTTTATCTGAGACTTTTGTAACTTAGGAAGGGAAAATTACTCTTACTTTGAGGATGACAAAATATTAGTGTAAATAATATTTACAAAATATGGAAAAATATTAACAAAATGTGAAAAAACCATTAGTATTTAAGCTGATACTTCCTTTCTTTTATCTGATCTTGATGCTTCTAATTCTGTGAGAAGAGACATGTAAAGGGCTAGAATTGTTTTTAAGTACTCCATGTTGATTAATTTTGTTTGTGTTGAAGGTCACAGAGGGAGAATGAAACAGTGTGCTGTGCTCTCTGGTGAGAAGTGTGTAAACTATAGCTGTTCCAGTCAAGGTAACTGCTTTTTAATATGCTTGCAGCCTGTGTCAAAGCATCAGCTGAAGGTGGAAGAGGAGAAGATAATGATAAAGGTAATAACTGTACCTCTCTCACTTCCTTGGGAGTACAAAGGACAATATATGAGATGTAGATCACATGCCTTTATCTTACCAATAAACTTGATGAAATATTTATGGGATCATGCTAAACATAATATTACTAAGCAAGTAAAAGTACAGCTTTGTGTTCTGTACTATGATATCTGAAGACTGTGTTGAGATGCTGCTGGATCTTTGATATTGTTGAGGCAAAGCAAACGTTCGTTGAAAATGCTCCAGTTAAAATTAGTTCATGGTTTAAGTGCTAGTATTGTATTTAAAATCTTACTAATCCAAAGAAAAAAAAATTACCGTCTAACCCCAAATTACAATATGAAGAATCCTTTTCAGGCTGTGATGCTTACTATCTCCCCCCACTTTTAGGTGTAGGTTTAAATCTGCTTGGTAGGATTGGACTAGCAGCTTGAGATGCTGCTTCTTCATTGACAATGGAGAAGTCTCAGAATTGGTTGAAGATACAGTGATAAGCATGTTAGAAGAAGAATCCAGTGTAGAATTAGTGTGGGGAGAAGGAGGTAGGTAGTGCAGGATTTCAATGTGCCCGCCCAGCTTCCCCTTCTTACCCCTGCCTGAAACTACTGGGATTGTTGTTACAGCCTCTGGTGTTGATTCTGTGTCATGATTCTGTGTCTGAATCTGTCATGATTCTGTGGCTTCTGCACAGTTTTCATGTCCATGTCTGCTTCCATGAATTTTCCTCATCTTTTCTCAGCTCCAGTCAGATCAAGGCTGTGTATGTTAAGAGAGTTCAAGATTTGCTCTGGTTTACAATGTACCTTTTTGTCTTCTGCTTACGTGCTTTGGTTAAATGATGAAGAAAAATGATAGTATCATTTCTTCAGCTGCAATAAACTAACAGTCAGAACAACAAAAAAAATCCAACTCCAAGCCACTGGCTTTACAGATAAATAGATAGGAATCAGCTGCCTTTATTTGGCTAATGCTTAACATAAACTTCCTCAGTCCTTTGCGCTAGGAAAACAAAGGCACGTCTTGTCACCATGCCTTGCCTCAGGGACACACTGCCCCTGCCTCAACATGAATTCTGCCCCAATCAGATACGCATTTTCTGTTAATGATTTCAGTGCTGGCATGCAAGAATACTAATTCAATAATACTTTATCTGCATATTTTCAGACTGAGTTAGAAGGATGTCCAGCTGCTTTGAGGAGTTGGGTTAAGGTTTGTTATGAACAAATGGAGTACCTTTGTCCTGCCAGTAAAGTGATCTTTACTAGTAGCTGGGGCTCTTAAAAGCTGCTTGATGTACTTGCTGGCAGAATGCATCACCTATTGCCCGGTATTCTCTGGTCCTTCCTTAAACTGCAGCAGAAAAGAGGAGGCAGAAGTCAGTGTTGGGATTTGTATGGAATATGGCTGTGGTTGTTCTCAGGCCACTCAGCATTCTAGGCAATGTGGTTTTTTTGCAGGTGACCAGTGCAGAAGTGGCCAGCTTCTTGTCCATTATACTGATGCAAAGATAGAGTAACTGTTAAGAAGCTGATGAACTTACTCCAGATATATTTTCCTTTAAGTTTGCACTTCTGCTCTTCCACTGATGATGTTCTCAGCACCTTCATCTGGAGTTTTGCTGTACTGTGAAACTCCCTCCTCTGAGATGTGAGCACTTTCCAGTTCTGTATGACTCATCAACTTTTTGGTCATAAAATGCACTGACATGGAGGAATTGCCAATTACGATGCAGTTTGGCAGTTTTGTTTTAACAGATGATTACTATAATATCAGAACAAAGGGGCTTAACTGGCAGTATTCCACAGAGTGGTGGTGCTTGTTTTGGTCTTGAGCCATCAGTGAGTCACAAACCTGAATTTTGTGCAGTGCAAAATTTCATTGTCTTTATTTTCCCAAATTCTGTGAACAAATTAAAGTAATCTTACTTGAGTGTGATGGATGGCTGTATCCCATAACCAGACTGCCACTGCAGGAAAGAAGGGTTGTAGCAAATGGCTAGGAGATGGACGCCTTTACACCACTGACACAGTCTAGTTATTTAGACTTGCTGATGAGTTGTATGGACCAACAGGATCATCTTGTTTTGACAGTGAGAGATGAAATATTACTTGTACTGAAAGAACTTTTTTTTTCCAGCCAGCCATTGCCACAGCTGTCTAGCTTGGGCATAAAGCAGAAGTGTTTCGTGCAGGTGCTGACATCAGTCCAAACAAGCTCCCTGTGTGTAATCAAGCATCAAGCTATTGTCCTTGTGCACCTTAGAATACCTGAGGGGTTTGGGTTGCTGCTTTCTTTAAATTTTAATAAGTATATTTAACTTTGAGATAGTCTACAATAACTATGATTAAAGCAATTGTTCTGCTCAGCTGGAATGATTTCTGATCATGCCCTAGCACAATGCTGCAAGATTTGAAATGCAAATATGTGGGAGGGAAGAAATGTTCTCTCAGTAACTTTTTTATTTCCATTGGAATAAAAAACAAAAAGTCCTTTATAAAAATACCACCTTTGGTAAAATATGAGCCAACAATTTCTCATAAATATTGTATCTTTCAGGTAATCAGTGTCACTGACCTCTGTGGGTGATTTACTTTTAGGTACTTAAATCCTGAACTAGTAGTGAAGAATTAATAAATTAGCTGTTCCTTCAGAGCTAGTTTCTCCCCATCCTCCTTTCTGTTCTGTTCCTGTACTGTTATCATCTTTCAGAGTCTTTGGGCTCTTTGAGGTTTTGGTTATATTTGCTCTTCTTCACTTGAATCAGTAAAGCATTTTATGCTAGGATATAGGCATGCTTTCATGGCACATTTCAAATCTTTTTCAAGAAGATGTTTTCTTGAGAGGTTGGTGATTTATTTAAATATTGCCACAAAAGTTTTCCAAATGAAACTGTCAGAACTGTTAAAATGGATGAATGTTCTTTTATGTCACTACACAGTGTTTATTAATACTGACTAGACTGCTTGGTGCTGGTGTGTTTCAAAGCTCTCCTTGGCATTTCCAAGGAAATTGCATTGACTGTCAATACAGCTGTTAAAAACAAACGGTATATTTTTCCTTTAGGTCATATCTCCAGTTTCTCTCATTTTAAATCAAACTAAAATAAATATTTCTACCAGGGTAATAGAAAATTTCAAACTTTCCTTTAATTTATAAGTAGGAATGAGTTAGTTCAGGTATCTCAATCGGCCTCAACCAAGTACCTTGAATAATGTCTCATTTTCTTGCCTACTATAATCTTGTGTTGTCCATATTTGTCTTCATAGACACATCCACAAAGAGCACAAAAGGCATAAAATTACCTTTTGCAGAAATATGGTACAAACTATCCAGAGGGTAATAGCCAAAATGGAGAACAGACAAAATGGCAATCACCCTGTTGTTTTGTTTTGGGATAAGGAAGAGAGAGTAAGTTGTGTGGGGGAGTGGTATTAGCTTCAAGGACCCAATTTAATAGAAAAAAAAGTGCCAGTAAAGAAAGATGCTCCTAAAATCATACAGGAAATTGACCAAGCCCTTTCTGAGCTGCTGCCACTGCTGAGACAATAATAATTGATAATTCTTGGAAACAACCAAGCTTCCCATTATTTATCAATTTCATTGATAATTATAATGTGGGTTTAGTTTTACAAAGTGTAGGTTTATTGGTTGATTTATGACATGTTTAGATTTCCAAGGAATTGGGAAAAGCCCTACAGAAAGTACAGAATGCTTTGATTTTTTTAACCCAAAGTACATTGGATAACTGTAGGACAATTCAGGTTATTACAATGGTGTAACAGACTTGGGCTTTAGTGGAAGCTATTTGATTAGGTGAGGGCAAAAAGTGGATAAGCAAGTTGAATGCTTCAGGTAATGGGAAAAATGCTGCCCAAAGGAATCCTGAGTTTAAAAGATACATGGTTAGGTTCATGTTCTGATTTACATCAGTAGAAGGAAGATGGTAGCCCACAAAACAAGATTCCTTTTGATTTACAGTTTGCCAAGCAGGAGGGATTTGGTCAACATTCCACATGTGATTTTCACATGTTTTCCACGCACACTAAATAGTGAATAATTCATAAAATGTTTCCAGTTAAACTGTGAATCTCTTCTGTCTGGATCAGAGTATTGTCTAAACTTAATTTAAAGCAAACAATGAGAAAAATACAACAGCATGAAATGGGAGATGATTTTAGTGCAAGCCAAAGAAAAACTCTATGTCTAAACATACATGAGAACCAAGAAATAGTAGAATAGTTTGAAGAATATTTGCCTTTATCTACAGGCGCCTCAGATAAATATTTTGCAAAAGCATATTGCCATCTAGTGTTAAACTCTATTCTATTCATTGTACTTTGGGCCACTGTAGCTGCAGTACATTCCTGATGGACACTTTTGTGAGAATCATTGCAAATCCCATGATGTGTTCAGAAATGCAGAGCAGCATTGCTGCAATCAGTCATCAAGAATACAAGGCCACATTTCTAAATTTAAATAACAATTAATTTCAATCATTTTTCACTCCTGTATTCAGGGTTGCTGGCAATATAGATGCATCCACCAGAAGCTAACAGTTTGTCTAAATCCAAGCAGTGTCTGGTTCTTCTTTCAACAATGTGAGAAGTGCTGAAAAAACAATGCAGTGATTTTTATATACTTGTGTTATTAACTATCAAATAACTTTTGCTTTCTATATTTTCTTCTGTGTTGTTGCTCTTGTTGTTCAGCAAGAGAGAGAGGCTTTTGGATTAATTTTACAAAATGAGAGAATTTGAGTGGTCACAAGGATCAAGCTGGGGTAACGTAGTTGATTCTCTTCCTCTTTTCACATAGTTTGTCAGACTTTTTTTCTCTATTATGCCCCTCAATTCTTGATTTTACTTAATGTGAAAGACAGAAATTCTGTTCGTTTATTATTGGTGGTATTTAAAGATGACATAGCTTTCACATGTCTCTTTCCATGTTTTATTTTTAATTTGATCTCATTTGATTCATAGCAATGACTTTCAGATAGTGAGCTGAAGATTAGAACTTTATCAGCTGGCTGGAAACATTTCCTTTTACAAAGAACTCTTACCTCTATGATATCCTGCTTTATAGTTACATAAAACTTTGCTGTACTTCAACGATTGAAACTGTAATTTCCTATTTTTAAGATGTTTTTTAAAAAAGGCATTTTCATCATATAAACATATAAAGAAAGCTCCACTATATCCAGCAACACTGCCTTCTCTGTTAAGATAACTTTTTCAACTGATGGGAGGAAATAGTTTTCAATCATTCTGATTAATGTACTTGTGTGGAACCATTTGCTGAAATTTGTCGGTCAGCAAAGAAAAGAGAAAGGGAGAAGTTTATTGTACATTTCATTATCTGCTCACCTTGGAAGGGTAAAAGTAAATATGGAGTTTTATTCATTTCCTAACTGTGTGTGTATACATTAAATATTGGACTGCTAATACAGCTGAGTTCTTTTCATGCTGAGAATGAGGAATGAAGAAGCATCATTAACTCTGTAGCAGCCTCTCTTGTGCTTGCTATTTTAAGGACCTGCTTTGGTTTCAGGTTAAATTTTTTTGTTGGAAAATCATTGCTGCAATGGAATTTTTTTCTCATACACTACTACATTCTATTTTCTTGTCCTTATGTTTTGATACATAGCTCTGATCCTTACTCTTTTTCAAGCAACCAACATTTGTTGATTGGAAGGTTTGTAGTTTCTGGCAGATTTCATAGCACTTTCACCACCTCCTGTCAATAATGCTCTAAGAAAATTACTTCCAAGATGTTTCTTTACTTTTTCACCTTCATTATCACCTTATGAAGCTACAAATATCTAAATCTCCCCCATCCTATTTAAATTTTATTTTCCTGGAAACAACATTTTGGAAATCATATTGGAAGTCTTTATCTCTAAACGGTTCAAGAAAATCTGTATTTTCTTGATGTCACTGTATCACACACATCAGGTTTTGATAATAACAAAGACAATCTTAGACATTTTGGGTAAACTGCAAGTAAATGCAGTTTGGGAAATTATATTCATTATTTCCCTTTAGAAAATTGGGATAAGGAGAGATACCATCAGCAGAGATCATTATGCATTTCTAATTGAGTTACCATCCATCTCTAAACCCATGAGACAATCACAGTGTTCTGGAATATACCTGTGTTCTATAATAGCTCCAGATGTATTCTGTAAAGTAAATTACACTACTATGGAATCAGTGGAAGATTGCAAAGTGTGATGCAAGTTTTGCAATGTACTTTCAAAGCATTTTGACTTGGCTGTTTTGTGCATTGTATAACTGAATTTCCCCTTCCTTTTTGGTCAGCTATGGGCAGAGATTGTTACTGCTTTCCTAAAGGTAAGAAAAGACATAGCCAAACTCCCAGTCCCTGTGAACCATAGACTGAGGCTTTCCTATGGCAAACAGCCAGAAGATGTATATCTCAGAGACCTGAGAGGCTTGAGAGTATTTCAGAGGGAAGGAACAATAGCTTCTTAGGATCACACATTTGCTGGGGGAAAAGTAGAACCAATACGCAGCTGTTTCTCAGCACTCTTTCTGCCAGAAGCTTTGCTGATTTGTTTCTTCACGCAGTCAAATATTTGGACTTGCACCCTTTATGTTCATTGTTGATTAAAAGATGAAGTTTTGATCTGGGATGTCTTGTTGCTAATAAATATATTGATTTCTGAGGACCAAAACGTTTCCTCCATGTGAACATAGTCCTACTGCATGAACTGTCAGTCACATCAACAGTGTGAAAGTGTATTGGAAACTGTGACATCTCCAACTGTGAAGCTGTGGGGAAAACTGTACCATCTACTCAGAAGAAAAAGATTGTTAAATAAATGGCTGTTATAATAGCTAGAGACTTAAGAAAAGGAAAAGTCATTTAAGTACAGTAATTTCACTCATATAAGGTGCACTGGAGTATAAGGTGCACTTCCAGGTTGTCGTCAATCTTCCATAGTTTGTCCACATATAAGACGCACCGGCGTATAAGGCGCACCTTTTTTTTGCAGCGAGGATCCACCGCTGGCTCTCCCTATGCGGCAGCTGCCAGCTGCAGTCGCCCATTTCCGTTCCCCCCGCGCGGTGGCTGCCAGCCGTGGCCACCCACTCCCCCCATGGCTCTCGCAGCTCACACTTCTGGGTTGGCAATTTTCTGAACTTTGTCCATATATAAGGCGCAGCGGTGTATGAGGTGCACTTCTGGGTTAGGATCAAAACTTCAGTCAAAAGGGTGTGCCTTATACACGTGAAATTACTGTACTTGGTCTTCATAATGCTCTGGCCAGATGAGTGGCTAAAGTGTATTTTGGTTAGATTGGCTCAACTAAATGGAAATCATAGCAGCTGTTTAACAAAATACTGAGTTCCTGTAACTCCATTTTCATAGCTAAATTAAAAAAAAAAAAAAATCAGAGCCCTTGAAATATAAATTTCTATAAAGTATCAATTTATCTGTGAACATAGCTATATACTTGGGTTGGATACTGAGATAGAGCAGGTGAGATTTGTGTGCTATAAAATTGCTGCATATAGTGAGTTCGTGCAGTGCTTGAGATCTTCCTCTTTGCATTAGGCAAGGAAATGTTAACAAAAGCTAGATGAGAGGGTAACTCATAGATCAACTGTTCTATCTTACAGTTTGTCTGATCTCTGTTCCTAATCCTTCCGTTAATTTTAAAGTAAATATAGATGCATCTGACAAAACTAGTCTAAAAGTGTTTCTATTTACAGTTGGTAGTAAAAATAAACTGACCCAAAAAAGCACTGGCTTTGGCTACTTTCCTGTTTGTGACAGCATTCTTTCCTTAAAAGACCAAGGACAGCATGGAATTGAGCAAGAAAAATACTTGTTGCAGCAAACACTGCATTTGTACTGTGTCTCTTTCTTAGTATGTGTTTCTAATCCCATCTCTGAGCCGGCTGTAATCTCTACATACTATGCTGTGCATGCCCACACACACATACACACGTAAATCCAAACCATTGGTCTCCAAAAGTTTCAGTGACCCGCCTTGCAAGAAATTGTAAATAGTTTTGCTGTGTTGTATAGAAACATCTGATCTTGCTTCAGGTCGTGACACCTCTGATCTGTAAAACATGTTTCTTTCTTCTGGGTTTCTCACTCAGGAAAAATCAGATTGCCTGTAATGTTCTCTTTCTGGGTAAACAAGACAGGTCAGATTTGTGTTGTTCTTGACTTTAAGTCAAAGTGAGGCTGTGCAATCTCAAACATGAATTTTCTCTCTTTTTGATGATTACCATGTGCAATGCAAAATTTTCTATTCTTATGTCTTTTTAAATAATTACAAGTTAATTAGCCAATGCATACATAATTCAGTGAATTAATTTTGAGTTCTGAAAAATGTGCATAGTCTGCTGTACTGCCTTCAAGGTATATAGACCTAGAATATCTTCACTGAACATTTACAATTATGAAAACAGGTGTATTTCCTGCCCTAAGGAGCAAACAAATGCAGCCCATTAACAAAAAGATCTAGTCTGGTTCATCTGGTTTTACCCTTTTGGTCTTTCATGCTCTACAACATTAAATTACATGTAGTTGTCTCCTCTTTGCAGTATTAAAAAAAAAATCACAAAGTCAACAAACTGTTCATGTTTTAGAATTATTTTCCAGGATTAACATTCAAACAATGAAAAAGGCATACATTTCCTGTCAGTGTTTAAATTACATTAAATATTCTGTATTAATTAATAAAATATTATATGTGGACCTCAGTGATTAAAGTAATTTGGATAAATTATATGGTGTGCTACTATTTGATCCAAACAATCTACTTCTTTTCTGATTTTTAGACAAAAATATTGGGATTTCAGTTTTGCCCATAATATGTGCTGCATATAAATGATGAGGGTTACCCTAGGAGAAATTTTTACTTTGAATTTGCCAGCATAAAATAGAAGTACATCCAGGGTAAACTTGAAGAGGACAGCAGAAGCATGTACTTGTAGTATAATATCTAACAGTGATTATTTGATTTAATGTTTTTAATTTCTTACATGGAGCTGCAGCATAACAACTGTGTTACAGTGAAGGAAATGGAAATTACTGGAATGAGACAAACTGCGAGAGAAGGGACAGTGAAGAGCTACATTCTCTGGTAGTGCAGAATTTGGGATGACTTTTTTTAATCTCCTACTGCATGCATATTGAAAAGTCAGCATGTCAATAATACTTTGAAATCTGCTTTATGTTGGTCCTACAATTGAACTAGTTTTCTTTTCTATTCTTTTTCTTTTCAAGGATAGTGTCCTTCCTGACTGTGGCAGAGTATCTGACAGGTCCTAGCACTAAGAAAATTGCTGTTGTAGGCTGTATGAGCAGCTTTCCACATGGCAAACTACTCAAACCCCCTTCTTTTCACAAAATAACCCCATCAAACAAAAAAGCTAGCAAGAATGAGAAAGTACAAATCTGTCTGAAGTGCTGTCCCTTTCTGAAGTCCTCGCAATTGTAACCTTTGTGATTTCACACCATATGTGATCACTTTTCCCTGTGCCAAATGGGACCCATCCAGCAATCTCATCTTGCTCACAGCACCCGTGTGGTAATTTTCAGCTTTTTGTAGCCTATTCTATGTTAGTACAATGCACATCTCCAAAGCACCAGCTCAACCTGTGATTGCTTTTCAGACAATTGTTTTATCAGGGTGAAATGTGCAGTTTCCAGAAGGTAAGCAAAGTAACATCAGTGGTTGTCTGCTGGACACTTACATGGGCCTTTTATCCTCACCAAGGCCTATGCACTTTTCACATCAGCTCTGAATTGTGACTGAAAGCAGCAAAGTTGTGTTTGTGTAACAAAAATTACACAATATAAGGAAAAGCATCCAAGCTGTTATTCCTCAAACCATCCCTCTTTTGAAATCCATTGAATATAAAATGATGCACCTTTGCAACTTTTGCGTTGCCGACTTTCCTTTACATACTCTGAAAGATGAAATTGCCTATACATCACCTCTGCAAGCCAGGGTGGTCTGACTGAATCAGGAGGTTACTTTGTACAACTCAATGTCATTACCTGACCAGCCTCTGGTTTTCTGGTGAAAAAAAAAAATTAAGGAGCAGATCCTCTCCTCTGTTTTACTACTTTTGGCATGCTCTGTGTTTTACAATCTAATGCAATGACACTTCTGGTTCATGCCTTCAGTTTCCCAGCTGATGCACTCAACAGGTAAGGTTTTCACATGAAATGAAGCTGACTATTCAACCACTGCACTGAACCACAACAGATGCTGTGCCACTGCTCTTTCTCGGCCTTGGAATATAAATTCTCATATCATGCCATCTGGGGGGCTATTTCTGGTCAGAAATGTTGGTTGATAACTTGAGGGCAGAAAGAATGGATGGATAGCACTGTGGTATTTTCAGGCGACATTTGATGAGAACCCAGAGAGAGCTGAGGGAATTTTTGTTGCTAATCTCCAAATGGGAATGGAATTACTCAGGGAAACTCAGCCAGAATAATGGCAGTTCCTGAAGATTTTTTTTTAAGTCTTAGCAAAAGGTGTGAAATAAAGGTATCCAGACAAATAATGTGATACAGCACCCGGAAAAGGTGACCTCAATGACAGACCACAGTCCTTTTTTAAAGCAGGATAGTCAACATTTTTGGCTGAAGTGTCAAAAATAGTATATATATTTAGTGACTGAAAGTGAGCTGAGACGACACAGATTTGTCTGCTTCAACCTCACAATCCTTACCACTAACTAATAATGAGTTTTCTCCCTGTCTAAGTACAACTTTAAGGTTTATTTCTGAGCATTTGCTTCTTTCTTTGCATTCAGAAAAGACACTGCAATGCTTCCAGCTCACGCTTGGCTGCCATCTGGAAATATCTCTGTTTTGCTGAGCTTTTTTATCTGCATTCATCATTGTTTCAAAGCTTTTTTTCTCTTTCTTTATTGATCCTATTAGCATATTTTTTCCGGCTGAAAATCATCAAACAATTACTCTGTGGAGATTACTGGGCTATAGGAATGGTCTCCTTTCCTAGTGAATTGTAATACACCATTTGTCCTTGGATGTGAAGCATTAGTCAGCTGGGAAAACTGGAGTCCTACACTGCATTTCTCATCAGGCAATAGTGTAATGGACATGGAGCTGGGTTTGATGGCCACAGATATAATTTTCAAGCTTCCCAACAGCTATCTCAAACTTTCTCACTTGAGAGCAGAAATAATTAATCCAGGTTGTAAGCAAATACAATTTTAATTTTAAAAAATCAGGTTGTCACCCCCCCTCATACACTTGTGAATAGAAACCTGGGATGAAGCACTTCTTCAACATTCCCATGTTAAATTTGAAAAATCTTTTCAAGTGATGATCACATCAGGATTGTCAAATTCACATCTCACATGGAATTTGTTGAATCAGTTCCAGTTTCTTTACAAGAAAATGATGGCAAGACAAGAGGTGATTTGTCCATGGATTCCCAGGAGATGAATGAAAAAGGTGGGATTTCAAAGCCAGATATGTGGGCTCTTGGTTCTCCCTCCCATTCTAAAGCCTGTGTTGTAGAAACTGGTATATTCTTTCTGTCACATTTTTTCCCTTTTAAAGCTACCCATATTTTCACTTGCTGGGAACATGAGTTGTTTTCAGTACTTTAAAGGCACCGGAGGGAGGCCAAAAAGTTGAATGATATTTCAATAATGAGATATGTCCGCTGCTTTATAGTTATTGTATAATACTCTGGATAAGTTACGTACTCATGATTACATCTCATCCATCCTATATTTTTTGGCTTGGTTACCTTGACTATCAAACGGAGTGACTGAATTAATTTGTACCCTCTAAACAATGATAATTTCATCCCCCTGAGCAGTTCCTCAGACTGTTTCCAGCTGATCTTATGGAGTTTCTATTTGTTGTTTTTGACATTTACATAAGTATCTCCACACTGTTCATACAGCTCTTTTGTTCTCTTTGTATGACTGAAGTATACCTAGAGTGTCTGTGAACAGTGATATTTTTATCACATAGGAGATCCACTAATTGTGCTTCTGCAGAAGTATGCAGAGCTGCCTTCATCTTTTCTCGCTTTTTTCAAAGACTTTTCAGCTCTATATGAATTATATTTCCTACCTGCCTCTTTTAAAATATTCTTCTTGCTTCTACATCCCATCTTTCATCAGTTTTATCATGTTCTGTTTAACAGGATATATTTCAAAAATATTGCTGAGAGTAAAGTACAGCTGGATTAAAATCTGTAGTGGTATGCCTTATTGTTAAATGGCATGTGTAAAAAATCAAGGGGTAAATCCCACAATCAGACCTATATTAACACAACTTTTTTCAAGACTAGCAACCAATTTTGCTCGGAGAAAGAGATTTTAGCAGTGGTCAGGTGATTTTCAAATTATCCTTCTTTGCTTTCATATTTTCCCCAAAGGACCTATTTCTCTTCACGGTTTCATAACCAGAGAGACAGTTTTGGGGAATTTTTTTGTGTAGTTTTGCTTGCTCTACATTGCTCCTTCAGAAATATCCTTGTTTATCCTACTAAATCATCTTAAGAACCAGAAGTCAAGAAAATGGATCATATTGGTGCTAAGGAGGTCTGTTTCAGACAGCTGTAATATCCTGACTGGCAGTACTCCCAGAAAATGAAGGGACTCTTTTCTACTGCATATTAATTTCTTTTACACAAAAGTGTAGTTTCCCCATCATCTGTTGTGAATACATCTAAAAATGTATTTCTTTAAAAATTATATTTTATTATTTTATACTAATTTTTATTATTTAATATTAATTGTGTTATTTTATATTTAAATTATAAAATATTCTATTGTCAACAAGGTTTGAAATACTTCACCTAACTTCTGGCACCAGGAAGAATTCCTTCTTCTTGACTGCTGAGGTGAGAGCTTTCCAGGCAATAGAAACCAAGAAACATTGTGTGGGATTCTTGGCTGAGACATTTCAGTTTCTTAAAGTCAGCAGCTCTAAATGATATTGGTAGAAGATTTGAGGAAGTCATTTAGCAGGGTGGAACTCTGGAACAGCAGGATTTGATATAGGTTTTTTTATTAAAAATCAGAAATTCTACAATTCTCAGCAAGGATTCCAAAGTTGCTGCAGCAGGGATGATGTGCTGACCAAGTTGAAATTGAAGCTTCTGGATGTTTCAGACACAGTCCTCTGGCACTACAGACATTTCCAGTGCTAGGTAATTGTCTTACAGTGAAGTCCAATGCATAGTCACGAACCAGGGAATCCCACTTTTGGTTTTCCTGAAGTCCACTGAATTTGGGATATGCTGGCAAAGCACTGCAGTATCACCCCAGGTTTTTTTTAAAGTGAAATTCTATTCCATACACACAAAGAGTAACATTACAACAGCTACAATCTCTAGTATTATCATTGGAGAGAACTGCTGGTAATAAATTATGGAGGTCCCAATACCTACGACAATATACTAAGAGTGGTAGAAAAAGAAGAAAGGGTGTGGGATCAGTCCTGCACTTTTGAGTTTTTATTTTTTTGCTAAGAACTTGAATGTAGCATAAATTTTCAATAGCTAACCCATACTTTCTCAGGATAACACAGAGTGTTATACAGGTATTTTCTGGTTGAGTTCTATCATCTTCTGTCATCCTGGTCACCGTCCATAGGATGTGCATCTATAATTCCACAACCATTTTTAATGCCTGTCCAGAATACTTCAGTGAAGGAGCATGTGTTAATACTGTGTCTGAAATTGGCTCTTCATGCATTACAGTAATGTGCCTTCAAGAAATAGCTGGTGGAAGACTCCAATTCTTTGTTCTGCTTTGCAGTTCTCCTGCTTTCTGAGAACAAATTACTCAGGCAAGATGTTTCATTTGAATATCTATGGTGTAAATTACCAGTGTTGTTCTTCCCTAGTATTTGCTTGACAAATTAATTACCAATACAGTCTGTGCATTTGCAAGGCTGTGTAAGGTAGCAGCTGAGGGTTCAGCTTGTATAAATTAATTATAGGTGCAATTGACCTTGTATGAAAGTGGCACATGGAAGGTTCAGAGCCATTGTGTTTGACTGTCACTACAAAGCACCTGCTCTTTGTATTTTTGATTCAGTCAGTGTAATGAGCAGGATTTTTATCTAATAAGAGAGTCTGATATCTTACTCTGAGAAGAAGAACTAGAGAAGGGATGTAATACTGGAAGACTCTGCCTCAGGTGCCTCCATTACTTGATGCAGATGTGTTGAGAGAGCTATAGTCCAACTTTATTCTCATAGAGTGTTGGGTTAAGAGGCATTCTGGAGATGTTAGAACTGACCTAACTCATCTGCTGTGGGAGAGGGCAGAGCTACATGGAATTGTAGGAACACTCCACTTGTGAGTGGCACTCACCAGTTGCTGGTACCTCCTTAGCTCTTTTGATACATCTGCCACATAAGAAGGAGTCCTTTGGTCAAGGAAAACGAGAAGAGGAGAGCACACAATGAAACTGAACACTGGCTTAAATTCAGAGAGGCATCTTCTTAGCCAGCACTCATGATTCACAGATTGTCCAGATACCTCATTACTTTGCTGAATTAGGACTATAATTTGTCTACTTGTTTCTGGGGAAAAAAAGTTTGGGAATTGTTACATGTATAGTTTACCTGCTATTCTGGTTTTTTAGATTGGGAGAGTTGAAAGTTTTCAAGAATGCTTTTTTTCCCCTGCAGGTTTCATCTTCTTCTGCTTATTTCTCAACTGAAAGAATAATCTGTGAAATCAATTGGCTCCTGCAGGAGTGATTATGCACCTCAAGATGATTTCAGGTGGGGAATAAATGAAAGGATCATACACTTCTGAAGAATAAATAGCTTGTAACATTTCAGATGTCCTTGGCAAAAATACATATATAGCATCTTAAAAAAAAATTCTGAGTGTAGTACTGCCTTCTGAGTGTGACCCAGAGCAAGAATTACAAATACAAAATTATAGCATGCATAAGCTTTTACAGTGAGGCCTGAAGTGCTGAACACTGCAGAGGCAAAGTGTTTGACCACTCTGACAATGTATTTTTTTTTTTAATGGACGTTTCCTAAATTGCAGCTTATGTCTAATGCTTCTCCTCTACCCACTGTGTAGCTGTAGAGTCTGAAACCATTTCTCTACTCCCTCCCATCTGACAGTTGTAGGTAAAGACTCCTCAAGTCTTCTTTTTTTAAGTCTGGCAAAACTGGCTTCTGACTGATATCCATCCCACCTACCCCAGTCTAGCCCAGGACCCTCCCTGTTCTAGATTACATTTAACTGGTGCTAAAAACACTGTGTGAGAACTAGTAGTCTTTGTTTGTTTCAAAGACTGTGTCTAAAGGTGAGAAACTTAATATTTTATTAATAGCCTCTGTCAGCTGTTGTATTAGAATGCCACCTTGAAGTAAGTAGAAAATTTCCATTTTCTTCAGACTATTTCCATTCAATACCATAGAAAGTAGCTAAAATTTTGCTTCTGAATTTAATGGGTCTAGGATTAAACATTCATATTACAGAAAGCTGATCTGAATGTGTTTTATATGTTTCTGAAAGGCTACCAGTGGGTGGCTTGAACTAGAACATTCTCAGATCTGATGCTCATTTGGATCGGGATGTTAGGGTCAAAGTAAATGCTGTGAATTTTGGCATAGATGGTGTGAGTTTGTCCTGATGTGCTACTGCTTATTCATTCTTCTAACAGAAGGGAATGGTTTGGGCAATTCTGGGCTGTTAAATTAGAATCTTCACAATGTATGTGTCTTCACAATGTGTGGAAAGCCAAAAACCTTGGGAATTCCAGGTTTTGTATAGAAAACCCATGAAAAACACCAGCTGTGCACTGCTGATTTGTAGCAACCCTTTTGAGTGAACTTCTGTCCACACAACATGCAGAAATCCTGGAAGAATAGGTTTGCCAAAGCAGGGTAAATTTGAACAAATGGTAAGTTTATCACCAGAGTCTGGATTGTACTTCAAAATGAGCTTGAAAATAAAAGGGGGGGGTAATATTTCTTCCGGGCATGTAAATCTAGATTTTTGTATAAATTGAACATGGGGTTTGTTCAGGGAAGGAATACTGTCTGATTTCCATATGAAAGACCATGCACATCAGAGATAAGTAAGCCCTTCAAAATCAAGACTCATTTTGTGTCCTACTCTCAAAATGCTAATGCCAGAAAAAGAAATTAAAGGTTCAAGTAAACTACTTTGAGTGTTTGGGAGAAAGCTTTTCTTCCTGCTGTCCTTGTTTGAAGGGTTGTAGTTTCTGTGTCCAGATCTGGACCTGCAAATTGTAAATACGTGTGCAGGTATATACAGTAATGCATACAATGCAGTAATGTGGTACTGTGAAATTATGGTACTCTGGATCCCAGAGTAAAAAATATGATCCTTATTATCTGTATCCTGGTGTTTCACCATATAATTTTAAGAAGGTTTTTTTTCTGAAAACTACATGGAACACTACCACTGGCTGATTTTAACTTTGTGGCCAGTTGCCAGTAATGACTAGCTATAGGCAAAGAAAAGGCTGGGAGGTTTTAGCATTTAGTAAGTGATGAGAGGATAGAAAATAGCATTGGTGTGTCAGGACAGAGACAGGGAATCAGAGCCAGGACTAATGTTCTCAACTGCTCTTTATGTGAGACATCTTAATTACCCCCTTGCTTTTTGGGCGGTGAATTAACCATACAGCCCACATCCTCCAGGAGCAGTCTGTGTGGTGACTAGGATGACTCTCTGCCCTCACTTAGCTCCCTTTGAGTTGATGACAGCTCTCTCTAAAGAAATTTTTTAACACTGAGATTTTAGGTTTAATACCTGAAACTGGCAATTTTGGTGGGTCAGGAATAGAGTTAGGAATAGTGTGACTTGGTGATTACAACAACAGACCTGGCACAAAGCTGAAACCAAAAAGCTTAGTAGTCATCCGTGAGACTTTTCTATGGGAAGTCTGAATTTGGGCAACAGCCTCCAGAGGGACTGGTTCTGAGGGAAGCACTTTGGGAGAAACCCTCAAGCAGGATTCGTCCTAAGGAAGCCTGTTGATATGAGCAGCCTGAAATAAATCTTTAACCTTAAGAGTTGTGACCTGAAGAGTCTCTAAAATCCTGACCTAAATGGACATCAGTGCTGCTGATAGCACGTTGCACGAGAGGCCTCCTGATTTGCACCATGTCTATCTTGAAGGCTGAAAGGTGATGTGCTCTTGGGGATGTAGGGGTATTAGGGATGTGCATGTATCTCAGCCTAATGTTGCTCACTTTTAAAGATGCTGCTTATTACCAAAAATAGTAACAGTGGTAGTGATCAAAATGATAAATGTATAAAGTCCCTTTTCTCTTACAGTCATGATTTGCTGCCATCTGGATTTTGTCACCCACAAGAATCATGCATTTAACACTAAGCTTGTCCTCAAAATGTTTCACTCTTTGATGTGTTTAATTAAGCCAGGCTGTATCTGCAGTACTGCCTTCACCTGAGTGGTGTTTTTCACAAAGATTTGTTTTGCTTCCTGCAACCAATCACAGCCTGTAACCATTCCTATGTTGTATGTGTTCAATTATCTTTCATTTCTGAGGGTTTATGACTTAGTATTTTAAAGAGTCAGTTGGAGTGCTTGCTCATTTCTGACTTGGCTGTACCGGCTTTTGTTTCTGTTACTAAATTCTATATGAAACTTTGAAGCTACAGTTTCTGGCAGCAGCGAATGTAATGAATGACAATACTTTGATACATTCCCTTCAGAATTCTTTGGTTTAGTTGGAGCATATAGGTGTTTTAAGTGTGTCAAAACCACTATGGTTTTGTCAGTGTGTGTTTTTGCTTAGTGTTACACAGGAAGGTACACAAGGCTATGAAGGTGCATGTTTGACTGTAGAGAAGAGCTATTGAAGACTATTTTGAGCTCAACTATTTAGGGAAAAATATTCTTCCTCACCTTCTCCATTTTTATCTCTGAGTTAGGTTTTGTATAGTTAGCTAACCTGTCAAGCTACTTTTGTGTGGGAATGAAGAAATACACTAAAAGGATTGTCATGTCATTCTAACATAGGAAAACAATATATAACCACAAAAATTCAAGCAGCAAGGGGATCAAAAAGACAGACCAGAAAATAATATGTTATATGTTCTCACATTCAGGGGCTTCTATTACTCTTCTCTTCTGCTAGTTCCCATCAACATTAATGTCAGAAGTAGGAATTGCATGGATGGATAACACAGGTTATATCCCAAACCTCTGGCAATTTTTTTCCTAAAGTGATACTTGAGAGGATGAGGCTGTTAAGGATATTCCTGTAAGGAAGATGTGTAATGTTTATGACAGGAGGAAAAGGCTGTAAGTTTTTTTTGTAGGTATCAATATCAAATAATTCATTTTATTTTTTGAGCTAGTATGGTCAAGAATTAATGTTCTGGAGAAATCTTTGCTGTTTTTGTTATATCCATGAAATGCTGTTAAGCTGTCATAGATAACTATGGGATGTCACATAGCCTTTATATTTTACCCACTGGCTTTGGCAGT
>VRYO01002734.1:43949166-43963878 GCA_009812075.1 Sialia sialis | reverse complement strand
TTTTATTCAACAAGGACTATCTTGAGTAGAGCCTTTTAATATTTCAATACTTCTATCCTGTGGAAAACAGGCATATCAAAATATGCAATATCGTATTAGTTCACTGTAAAGTCTAGAGAAAAACTTTTGAATTCATTGGTAAATAATAATTTATGTAATCTATGTTCTTTATGGGAGATTTAAAAAAATATTTTAAATGCTACATTTTGTAGATAAAAATTGGGAGATTGTCACTGCTTCATTCAAACATTAAACAAAATAATTACAGTAATTTCACAATTATAAGCTGCACCTGATTATAAGACACACATCCAGGTAGCTGGGGAGACCACGGGATTCGTCCATAAATAAGCCGCACTGGATGATAAGCCGCTTTTTTTTTTCTTTTTTTTTTTTTTTTTTCCCCAGGGGAGGATCCAGCTCTGGCCGGCCCCGCCCACCACAGCAGCTCTGAGAGGGGCCGCACCCCACACTCCCCTTCCCCGCCGCAGCAGAGGCTCTGAGAGGGGTTACCTCCAGCCTTGCCTCGGTACGGCCCATCTCGCACTTCCAGGTTGGCCTTTTGCCAGAATTTGTCCATAAATAAGCCGCACCGGATGAAAAGCCGCACTTCCGGGGTCAGGTCGAAAACTCAGTCAAAAAGGTGTGGCTTATAAACGTGAAATTACTGTATATAGACAACTTTGTATTTGTTCTTTCAATGTTCTTTCAGTTTATTTATCAATGTAAGAATGATCTGGAAAAATACTTTGTTAGAGTGGAAGTTTTGTTGAAATCACCTTTAAAATTTAGACAAGGACCCAGACTTCTCGTGGCCTTTTACCAAAGGCAGGTTTGTGACTTTTGTACTCTGCCAATCACCCATAACTAGCCAAAACTAAGGAACATCTGTGTTTGCTTTTCCTTGCCAATCTTCAGTATTACTGCAGTAGTTAAGGAGGAAAAGCTGAAATTGCAAGTGTAACTTACTGTCTCTCTCTAGAGAATTTTACCTTCTGTCCCCCATAAATCAATTTATAGTGACATGTCTTGCAGATGGTCTCTCAGCAGCCAAACATTTAGTGTAACTGTCCATATAGCAGACATTCAGGTTGCAGGATACAATGTCCAGTTTTGTTTGCTAGACATTCAAATAATGGAACCCTTGCTTTGATGTATGATTGGATAATTTTATGGAAAGAGAGAGATCAGTGCCATTGCACTCAGGCAAAATAGCTCTGTCATTCCAGTTTTAGGGCTGTAGCCAGGTACACAGAGGTGTTTAATTTCCCTGGTTTTTAGGAGTTAGCACTGTGTATTTCCCTTCTAAAATTATTAACATAACATTTAGGAGGGACTCCCTCGCAAGCTGGGCTGTCAAGAAGGATAATACAAACTGTGACACCAGCTGGAAAGAAACAGTACTTATCACACGAAGGGGGAAAAGGAAAACAAAGTTAACTGGTATTGATTGCTATGGCACAGGCAGATGTTAAACTTACACAGCAGACAATTACAGCACAATTAGAATTATAAAGCTGCTTCTCACCACAGTTAAAGGGAAACCTGGTGTGAGCAATGTGACTGGAAGGGGAACTGTTCTCTCCTTTCCTTTTGTCTCCTCAAATGTTCCTTTCTTTGCTTCCATGGACTGTTTAGTCAGGTAATTCATTTGCTTTAGTAGAGATGTTAATTCCCTCTACTGTCCTGTGAGAAATTCCATGCTTAAGAAGCAGAAAAAGAGTGAACTCTGAAAACTGAGAGAAAATCTGTCTCAACTGCTATTAGTTGTTGTAGGTCTTCTGACTTCAGTACCCTTCCTCAGGCACCCTTCACAAATCTTGCCTAATTTTTCAGATCCAAATTGACTTCCCATGATCATTGACTCGCTAGAAGAGGTAGAAAAGACCTGATGGGGACACCTGTGCTGGCTCCTCAAATCACTGTTCAGCTCCTTCCCAAATGAGCTTTGAAGATGGAAATCCAAACTGTACTTAGCAGTACAGAACAGCTGTTTCTCACCACACATGAAGACATTTTTATCACTATACTCTGTTGTGTGTAGAAATGTCTTTCACTATTTTTGATGCTGAAATATAACCTAATAGATCATTTTGTAACTTCTCAGTATCACCAGGCAGCATCTGGGTTGCTGACCTTTTGAGTGAAGGGAAGATGAATATTTTTTTCATACAATTTTAAGACACTGTTGAACCTAGTGCTGAAAATTGAATGTAGATGAAAGAGTCTTCAGAGTGCTTGCTCTAAGTTGTTCAGCTGACTCCACACTTATTAAATGATTGCTATTTGACAGCCAAAGACTAGTTTCAAATAGTTATTTAACTTTTTTCATATGACCCTTTGCTAGTTGTTGGTTACCGAAAATTTCTCTCCTATATGAATGGGCAAAGATTGGAGTTAATGTAGATCAGAGTTCAAAATATAAATACACATATACACACACATATATACATACATATATATATACACACACTTATATATATACACATATGCAAGTGTACGTTCTAGGTTCCATAAGTAACACTGTTAGGAAAAAAATTTAAATAAATTCACCTGCTTAAACTTGGCTTGACCATACTTGCATAGGAAGCTGATGTTAATTAATGTGTGACTGTAGAAGGGAGTACTTCTAAAAGACAGACTGAGATGATCTCAGAAGTGAATGTTTATGTTAAATTTGGCCTCAAAGTCCAAAGAGTATGATTAAGGTTGCAATCTCTTCAGGTTTCTATGCTTCTTCAGTCTGATGTGATGAAATTTTGCGAGGCTGGCTCATATCACACATCTTATCTGTTTTTTTCCATCTCCTCTTGTAAGGCCCTTGCAGAGAAACTGTCTTTATCAATTTTAAGGATATGCACTCTTTAGCCCTTGTTGCAGGGTCAAGCTTGTTTTCTGCCTGTATGGACAGCAGTTTTGCTTTCTCTTGACTGCTTTGTGTCTGTCCTGTTTGGCAGAATGCATTCCTTTGGTGTGTAATAGGAGTGAGTAACTGTAAGCTGAAGTCAATTAATGCTGTCCTACTCCCTAGGGTAAGCAGAAACCAAAATTACCTGTTTTATCTTAATATGTTCAATCCTGCTCCTATGGGATACTGCTGAAAACTAATACATATTTTTGGTTTAAATGGATTTGTTGAATGTGTTTGTTAAAATGAACATTGTTTCATATTCCCTTGTTTTACATAAAAACATCTTCATTAGTTTGTTTATTTTTTCCTAAAAAAATCAATTCCATTTAATGAAATCTGAATTTCTTTTGGCATCAGATGGCACAAAACATGAGTTTTATCTTGAAGTTTTATGTGTCTAGTGTACAGATCAATTGATCCTATTTCTTCTTTTACTAATAAATTCAGAGGAGGAGTGTGGGAGTTTGCAAATATTTGCTCCAGCATGGGGAATTTGAAATATGGGCACAAGTTTCATCAAGATAAATTAGAAACAGATAATCTCACAAGCTGCAGATCTTCTAGCATTAAGACTTTGCATTAGGTTGGTCCTGAGCTGCATTTATGAGAAAATCTGTTGGTAGAAAAGAGGTGGTGTAAGAGGTACTTTTACTTTAATAAATTTTTAGGACTCTTATTTGGGCACAGGTAGGCATAGAGGGTTTTTTGTTGAGTTTCAGTTGGGATTTTTTGTGGCATTATTTTGTTTCTTTGGATTTTTTGTTTTGTTTGGTATTTTTGTGGTGCTGTTTTTGTTTTGGGGACAGGAGTTTATGAGGGTTTTTTTTTTGTTGTTGTTTTTTTTGTTATTTTATAGACAACTTCACATTCCTGGTATATAATTAAGTTTGAAGTAATGAGGACCGGAAAATTCTGCTTATTTACAACTCAGAGCAGTAACATTCATCTGAGAATCTGCATTATGACACACAGTGATGCAGTGGAAGCTCCATCTGCATCCAGCTTTGTTTAAAAGTTTATGAGGTTGTTCACTGAAATACTGCATCCTTGGAAAAAGAAGCAAATAAATATATTTTATTGCTAGCAGGTTTTGGTTTTGCAGATAATCTGTCCCAGTCTTAAGTGAACAAAGGTAGAAAAACGAACTCTGGCAGCAATATCTATATCCACAAGACATTCCATGCAAGGGTTTATAAAGGTCACAAAAGATTTTGATCCCAAGTTGTTCTTTCTGAAATACTACTCTGTGTCTGGACTTGATTGACTGATGAATAATTTAAAAAAAAAATTTTAAAATGAGAGAGAGAGAGAAAGTTTGCCTGCCATAATTATATGAGAGAAAAATTCTACTCAAACTTTGATTTGTAAGATCATGACTCTTATGCAAGTATATTTTACTTCTTAACAAAATCCTGAAACATGTTCCCCTAAAGCCTGGAATGTGGTCATGTCATTCAAATGGATCCTCTTGATTCAAAACAACAAAAGAATAATTCTGACACTTAATTTTTAGCAAGAGCCATGTACTGCATTCAGGTGGTGATAAACCCCTTTCTCAGATGGCTGAATGATTTGAGTGGTTTTAAGACAGGAGTGCAAGTCAAGATCCTGATATGAGGATATGATGACCAACTTAAATACAAACACTCCTGTCTGAATTATAGGGGCCAAAATGTTTTACCCTTGAGATTTTGCACTGCAATAAATCAACCACATGGGTAAATCTGCTCTGCTTTTGTGATGATGAGCCTAGACAGGTAAGCCTGTCTAGGACAGAAAAATTTCACTTCTCTACAATCAGTCTGTCACAAACTTAATTTTTAAAACAAACATCTGGAAATAGAAATGTAGTTTAGAAGAAATAGAAATATGAGGTCAGAGGCAACAGCCTGCCCATAGCAGTCTATTCTGAGAGCCTGAAATTTTTCTAATATTGAGTTCACTCTGACAAGAAAAGCACCAGATGAATTTTCTGATAAGGTTAGGGGAGGTAGAGATCATACTAATGTGATTAATTTCTTGATCCAGAATGGCCCACAAGCTGAGGATGAAAGCTCATTCTTCTGCAAGTCAGTGTGGAATATGCAGTTTGTAAAGTGACTGGAGCACTCTGCTGAGGAAAGGGTAGGGGTTAATATCAGTTAATTCATATTTAGAAGGCTAAATGAAATAATTTCTTCTTAAATGCCTAGAAGTAAAGCTGTGATTCCCATGAGTCAATGTTACATATGAAGCTGGAGCAGCATCATAGTTCCTCTGGCAGAGGGAGGTAGAGTTGCAGGGATGAGAATTTTTGAAAATAGGAATGGGGGATGTGTTTGTAACAGAATTTGTAACAGAATTTTTTCATAACAATGACTATGAAAAGCAAATGAAGTTTAGTATTTACATGGTTTTGCTAAATGTTTAATTTGCTCATGGTCAGACAAGATTAGAATTGCACTAGACAGGAATGAAGACTATTTATTATTGGACTCTGAGATCTGGCAGTTAAGACAAGACTGGTAATTCCAGGAGAAAATGTTGTGGTCACTGCTCAAATGAGTTCTGTGCATGGAAAAGATTTGTGTTTGAAGAAGGAGCTGGCAAAACAACCAGCTTACATGGACCTTGTGTGAGTGGCATGGACGGAAATGCCACCTCTCATGCTAAGTTTTTCCAGTGCTTTAAGATACAGCAAGAACTTGCAGCTTCCTTTTTCCTCGATGATGTTCCATGGGACTTGGAATGGGAAAAAGTGGGCATCATCTTTTATGTTATTCCAATGAGACAACTGGGCATATCAGGTATAAATTTGGTAATTTCAGTGTCCTAGAAACAATTTATTACGCAAGAGTTCAGATGCCTGAGAATGGCTGCTAGAAATTTCCAGAACCACAGCTCTATCAGATATACTGTGTAAACCACATCTTGTGTAACATTTTACTTCAGTACAACTACAAAGAAATGTTTTATATGTATATAGGTACTTATGGCAGGATATAGAATGAAGGTTGCAGGTGGCTGTTTGATGCTTGCTTACTGAAACAAATTAAGTTTTCACTTGCTTTAAAATGCTGAGGGATTTGGGGGTGTCAAACAGAAGTACTTTGAACCTTAAAATGATGTGATGCAGCTTATTCCCTGCCAAAAAAAGAACCAATAAAGCACTTCTGAATAGATGCTGACTGCTGGTGGGAATTTTGGGAAAAAATGTGGCTCATTGCTGCTCAGCACTTGTCTTCTTGATTTTAGTGAGTAATTTAGTTGTAGAGGCCCTTTTAGTGATCTGAGCTACACACGAGAGATTCAAAGCCCAAAATTCAATAGTGTGTGCTCTCCCGTTTCCTGACTAATCCTGTAAGGTACAGTGGGTTGAATAGATGATCTAATAAGAGAGCCTAACTGCTGTCAGCTAACTCTCCTATAAAAATTAATAATGAAAGCCCACTGAAATAAAGAGACAGAAACTCATTTATGAAGGAATAATGAAATAAAATAGCTGATGTAGAAAGTTGCCTATTGGAGAATCAGATTTTGTAAGCAATTGTGTAAAGTACAAAGTACGTGCACTGGGCTGCATGTGCCTCTGCTGAGTTTCTCATGTCTGTTCCACATTGACAATAACCACATTGACTGAAAGTGGCCTGGGAAGGCCAGTACATAATTCAGAAAGTTTGAATGTAGAATCATTTATTATTGTAAATACATCTGAGATACTTCCTCACTGTCCAAGGAAGTTTGCAAAAGAAATTATTATCACATACACACAAAATATAAACTGTACTTCTAGGGCAGGAAAGGAAAGGTAGATGTAGAATTGCAGTAGCTGTTTTTTTGGGTCAGATATTAAATTGTTCAGCCATAACTTTATACACAGTGAAATTTCCATCTGTGGGGGAAAGGTACAGGTATAAGATACTTTGCAAGCTATGGAACTGACCAAATATATCTATGCCACTCTGGAAATATTTGCAGCCATATATCACTTTTTTCACAAATCTTCTACCAATCTTCCCCTTTGTCTGAAGTGGAAACATCACTTCCACCCCAGCACTTTCTCCTCGCTCCAGGACTTAATCCTTCATGCTTTCTCCAGCTCTTCTCCAGCTCTTTCTCCTACTCATCTCAGACCCTAATGCTGTTTAAAGCCAGTGCAGAAACAAAAAAACCCAAGGAATTAAATACAAGCTGCAGGTCATTCCTCACTGCAGCTTCTTCACCTTCTGCTTTGGCAGCAGCATGATGCTCCTCTCCAGCAGCTGGCAGTTTACCATACTGCAGCTCTGCAAGATAAATCAAGAGCCAAGGCTGATCAGCTGTTTGTAAAAAGTTAGGAATTTATTTTGCCTGGAAGGAATTTCAGCTACTGTTGTAGGACTGTCTGTACCAAGCCACCCTAAGGCATTATGAACTTGGAAACTTCCTAGTAGCAATTCAACTTGTAAAATTTTCCTTTAGTGGCGGAGTCTGGAAATTTTGCAGGGAAGTTTGCATTCATCTTTCTGGGATGCACTGCAACTTATATGTCCCTTCCACATACCTGTAGCTCTTTGGTCCTGTGTCCTCTGTGCATCTGAACCAAGTGTTCTTGCTCCTCCGGGGAAAATCACGCAGCAAGTAGCTTCCTTTTCTGAGTTGTAGGGATACCTGAGCAAAACATCAGAGCCTTCTCTCCTAATAAACTCAGTTTTAAGGCCGCATCTTTAGTGAGGAACAATGACAGAATGAAAGCATCTCACCTAATTCTCATTTAAAATCAATTTGGCAAGCATGTCTCAGTTACAGTCATGTGTAACAAAGAAACTGCTTGTGGAGGCATCACTGAAATATTGTTTATTATTTTGGGCTTCAAGGCCCTGGGCAAGATCTTTCACTATTTTTGAAGTGTCCAATGCACAGGAATTTGGACTTAAATACAACAATACGATCCCCAATGGTACATAAGTAGACTATTGACACTGGGAAGGCAGAGGGTTCATTTGCTGGGCCTGAAGTCAGTCCTACAGCTCACACCTTTGAAGCAAATTCCCTGCTCTTTTCTCTCTTCTCCCATCAACTGGATGAAAACCTGAAATAGAGAGAAAAGAGAAGAATACTCTGTGGCTGTTGGCTATAGTTAGTTCTAGCCATCTGTAGGACATACTCTTACCCAAAATGGCATCAGACAAGGTCCAGATTAGTATGACCATATTCTGTGTGATAAGGGTCAGTTATTAGAAATCCAGTCTCTTATGTTTTCATAACTACAGTGGAGGAGTAAGAGGTTTGTGATGTTTTGACTCTTGACATTGTGCATATTCAGATTATGGAATATCCCTATGACTTATTTTGCTTGACATTTTTTTCTCTGAAACCCTCTGCTCAGAAGCAGATTGCTATGCCAGGAAACAGCAGTGTTGGTGTCCCAGAAGGTTTGTGTGCTTCTTGTGGGAGGAGCCCTGATACTTGCCACCAGTTGGTACCTGGAGCAATTTTTCACCTGACTTCTAGGTTCTATTGGTTTTCCACACAATGGGCAAAACTCATTTTTATTTTAGCTCCAGGGCATCTGTGGAAGTTTGGTTGGGGTTAATTAGGAACAATATATTAACTTCAGCATTCGGAATTGGAGTAGTTTGCTAGGTGTCATATGCCTGCCAAAGCTCATTCTTTTTCTGTCAGAACAGTTTTTCAGTTGTTTTGTTAAAGAATGGAATTGGAAGGCAGTAGTGGTGCAAATGCTCAGTCCTGTAGAAGCCAATCAGGTCACAAGCTTTCCACAGACCATCACAGTTTAAGCAGGGTTTGAGCTTTCATGTCATGGGCAGATTCTGCTCTTTCCTTTTACTGAAGAAACTGGGAGTTCTTCAGCCTGTGGAAGCTATTATTCTCACAGATGTTAGCATCCAGTGATTTTGTTTCATTTTACTAGAACTCTTTACAATTGTATTTTTTATTTTTTTTTTAATTTCAGAATAATTACATTTGTGTGTGCAAAGGACAAAGCTGAATTTAGCTGTCTATTGTGTCTGGTCTTAAACAGCAAGGGCAGCACTGTCATGAACACCTTTGGCACAGCATTAGCATCCTGAGACCACTGGAAGAGAGAGCACACTCCTCCTCTACATCTGAGTGCCCCTGCAAGGGGTAGGCACACCGTGTGTGTTTTCCTTCTTAGTTTATATTAAGATTTACAACATGAATCACAACACAGTCCTGGTGCCTGTGTTATACTCCTACTGCACACACCTACAGCTATCTCACCACAAACCAGCTCACAAATTACAGCCTGTCTCTTTTACTTTGTGATACTGATCCTGGTATTAGAATGCTGACTTATTAGCTGACTCCTCTCTCTAATCCACTAACAGCAACAATGCTAATAAATGCATTGCCTGAGGTCTGGCTGAACACAGTCAGTTCTACTGAATTCAGGGAAGGCAGGAGTAGGTTTAAGGTTGATAACAAACTAATTTCCTTGGAAGAAATCAAGGAAATTTTATTTTTCCTTGGAAATATTTTCTTTCTTTCAATTAAATAAAGCGTGTTATGGCAGGGACCATTAAATTATGCTGTTTGTCTTGTTTATGTATTGTCACTTCTCTTGATATTTCCCCAAAGACATTCTATTTGGGGAGAAAAACATGTTTCAGTCCACCATCACTGTCTTCCTGTGTGGTAAGGGAAAACAGACATATTGTATCATCAAAAATAGCATTGCCTGATAGCATCTAAAAATATACATCACACATTGCTAGCTATTTTAAATATCTGGCTAAAGGAAGAAAACCTCTCCAACACATCTCAGTTATGAAGTATTGACACATTACCATTTTACATGAAAAAAACCAGAGCCTCATTAGCAGGAACTTATAATGAAGTTACTAAGCATTTTTAGCCATTTTGAACAATAGAATAGGAAGGTACCTTAGACTACTTAGATACTCTGAGGAGGTAGGTTTGTGAAATGCCTACAGAGAAATTACGTGAATCAATACACTAGGTACTGACTCCATCCCCTAGAGAATATTGTCCAGTTACTCTGCAAGCTCAAAGCTTCCATTAATGACTCAGGATCAGACTGTAACACTGAGCAAAAATCAGTGATGAAGTGAAACCATACAAATCATGGGTTACAGTTCTGTACCCCAGCATCATCCTGAAGTGCTTTCCTCTAGTCCAAGACAGTTATTTAGCATTTGCACAGAAATGAATTGTGAAAATTGTGCCAGCTCTTGATGGCAGATTTTGGTTTTTTTCAAACTTATCTGGATTATGGAGCTAGCAGAAGTGCAGCATCTACAGATGTTCAGCAGGCAGGATAGCAGCAGAGAACTGAATATTCCTTTTCCTTCCTTTCTTCATTCTTCAGAGAAGCTGACCAAGATGTGAAGTTTGAAAATGTGCTGCACTTTTTCATCAACCACACTAATCCATCCAACTTCCATCTCAACTATTATCTGACAGTACAGGACTGTCTGCAGGTCACTGTACTATTATTGGGGGCAACACCTCAATTATTAGCTTTTACTCATCAAGAAGACCCAAAGTGCTCTTTAGTGCTGAAAGGAATCAATTTAAACACTTCTGTGCAAGTGAAAATGTATCCTTTTGGAAAATCTTAAATTTACTGCATTCATTCTCTGCATATCCTTACTTTGCAAGTGACTTTTCTAATTTTGGCTCTGATAGGGTGATGACGAGGTCACCATCAGTCTGATATTTGTTATAGGGCAGCGGCATATCCCTGTGGGCTCTCAATTCAATTCCAGTGATGCTTAAAATGTCCCTCAGTGAGGATCTGACATCAGGGATCCTCTGAGGGTATCTGTCTTACCTCCACTGCTCAGAAGACTGAAACACTATCAGAAATGTGCCATGGAGTAAGAAATTCAGAGCTTTCATTCTTCTGAACTTTTATTCTCCTGTAAGATTAGTGTTTTATCTGTATATTCCCCACTTTTTCTTCTGTTATAAAAAAAATAAATCTCTTGCTGACACCATGTTTACCAGCACACACACAACATACGGAGAGTGATTTCAGGTGATCTTGTAACTGCACAGTATGGAATGGTAGAGGAGTTTTAGGGCTCATAATAATAAATTTCTTTTTTGTAGACACTATAGTCTCCAAAACCCAGAAAAGCTCTACACTGTGAATTGAGAAGTTCTGCTATTTTTGGTGATGCTTTTGACTTGTGAGATCTTGAATAAAAGACAGTTCCTCTAAGTTTCCTCAGTTTATCTCCCCCAACACTATTTGTCTGTGTCTCTGAAACCTTTGGAACACAGACTATCCTATAAAATAAGAAAAAAAAATAGATAAAAAAGGCAAATCTTTATATGTGACAGCTCCACAGTTGCAAGTAATGATATGATATTGTTGCTTTTTTCCTCATCTTAGTCTGTGGAAATGAAATAAATAGAATTTACACTGTATACATCACAGAATATAGAAAAGCCCTATGAGTTGCACAGCTCCATCCTGGAATTACAATAAGCATTTGTGGTGTTGTCATGCCAGTAAATATTGTCAGAGTTTAATGATCTGGTTGACATTAAATGATTTAAAACTAATGTTCTAAGTAACTTGACTAAACCTCAATAATCTACTGATGAAACAGTCCATTTTTCTTTGGGAATGGCTAAGAAAAGGAACTTCCTGTTTCAGAAAGTGAAACTCTGAAGTAATCAAAATGTTGCATCATTACAGAATTAGTGAAAGCATTGTCAATTTTTGAGAAAATATATTCCCTGTGCTTATTTGTTGTCTTTGTTTCTGGAAAGTGAAAATTTTTTGTTGTGTGCTGTTGATTTTTTGAGAGCATGCAGCAGAGTTTTACTGTCAGCATGAAGAGGTTTAATAGTGATGAGTAAACCAGCACAACTTAAACATGGTTTACTACTGCTTTGTGTCTCTAGATTTGTTTTCTGGACAGACTCAAAAAGTGTTGCTTTTGTGCCAGAGAGCTGATGTGAAAGGTTTCCACTTGCTAACAGTATCTTACATTTCCTTTCTGTTTGCAGAACTGTGTGATGAATTTACAGGAGGCTTAAGACTTCCCGAGCAGAACTGGCCAGGAAGAGCTAGCAGGTCATTATCTAATGTCATGTGAGGAGATGGTGGACTTATTACTTCTTCACCAGAAATTTGCCTGTGAGTTGATTCCATGTATAATAACTTTTTTCAAGGTTAAAATGAAGACATGAGGGTTTTCTATTGAGATTTCTTTAGCACTGAGAATGGGAATTGCTTTGTACACTCAGATCTGAGTGTTATAAACAAGTACAGTAATTTCACAACTACAAGCGGTGCCGGATTATAAGGCACACTTCCGGGTTGTCGGCAAATTTCCGAACTTTGTCCATATATAAGGACTATAAGGCACACTTTTTTTTTTGCAGCAAGGATCCGCGTGCAACAAAGTAACAAATTAGTAATGGAATCGCGCGATTGTGGGGTTTACTGGTAGGTGCTAAATTTGCAAACATTTTTCACGCATCGGCGTAGCCTTTAAACACAGCCCTAGGTGCCCTCCCCGTGCCGCAGGCCCCGGCACTCCCTCCCATCCCCGGTGCCGGCTGCCACGGCTCTCACAGCTCGGCAGCTCGGCTCCGCGGCTGCCATGGCTTGGCTCCTCGGCTCTGCGGCTCGCACTTCCGGGTTGGCAAATTTCCGAACTTGGTCCATATATAAGGCGCACTGGATTGTAAGGCTTATTTCCGGGTTTCAATCAAAATTTTAGTCAAAAGGATGCACCTTATCGTCGTGAAATTACTGTAAATACCTTTAGTTAGTGGTGAAACAGAAATATAAAAGTAAGGATATTTCAGTTACCTTGGGATCCATATTCCAGCTCCCATCTGCAATGTTTGAAATGTCTATGAAAGGGTGGTAGACACCTGCCTGTTTTGACAACTGCAGACAGACCATGGCACGTTGTCTCAGCTTTGTTCTTTATAGTCAATTGTATGTTTTCTTACATTAATACTTGGCTACATCTCTGTTTCTTGGGGAGAGTTCTTCCAATTTCCTTGTTAGCATGTATCTATTTTTGCTTGCAGATGATGTGCCTATCTATATGGAGAATGAAAAAACCAATAAATGCAGTATCTGGGCAACTGGCAGACTGTGAAGAGGAAAGTGTGATGCATTTTGAGCTCCTGAAGGATAATTGTGGTTTGAGTGATTTCTCAATGGTGGGTTGTATAGTTTTCTTTTCTGTTGTTACCCTTGTTTAAGAAATTGTGAGGCTTAAAGTACTACTCCCAAAAGCTCTTTAGAAATGCAGAGAGTTGTCCAAGTGTTCTTGCTGAGAACTGAGACTGAAGGGAGTAAACTCTTCCCTTGCTATGCTGTAACTGGTAAATAAGATAAATATAGACCTGTCACCTTTCCAGTTGCTGGGGTTAAGGGTTAGTTGTCCTCTGCCCCCAGGTTTACACAGCAGTTTCTTGATGTCATGCTTCAGAAGTGAAGGACTTTCTGAAGCAGCATACTTCAACAAAAAAGAATACTTTGGCTGAAACTAAATGTGTTCAGGTGGCAGTGCATTTGGGTTATGAACTATTTGTGGATAATGAATTCGTCTTTCTCTAATAATCAATTTGTGTAGCATCCAGGGGGGGAAAATAAGAAGAGTGTGGATAGCTTCTAACTGTTTTGCCATTCTCCAAAAAATGCTTTTGGCAAGGTACCAATAGGAATTAATAAACATGAATAAAACTTGAAAGCAACGGCTAAAAGTTCTTGATTCAGAGGTGCTAAGTACTTATCTGCTGCCACCCTAATTGGGTGCTCTCCAAGCATGGGCAGGCTGTACAGAGAAGAGAGCCCACTTGGATGGAAATCTGAGGGGTGGCTTTGGCAGGGGCATGGAAGGCTCATCTTTCACAATGTACTGTGTAACACTGATATACAATGGCTCCTGTTAGCAGGCTGGAAAGGAGATCAAAAAGCCTATCTGGGGATGTGACTGATGGGCAGTACAGTGGAGATGAAAGAGCTGCAACTCCAGTCTCTTGGGAAGAGTCACACAAAGCAGAAGATGGATGGCCTGGGGAGAAGAGCTCCAGCAAAAGTAGGAATGTGCTGCCTTCTGATTTCACACAGCTGTGAGCAGAGCCTGGCATCTCCTGTGTAAACAACATGAGCTGTTGGCCAAACTGAAATCCAGATGATTCTTGGAGCCAGGGTTGGAGAAGGCCAGCCAAAGTGGGGACTGCATCACAGATGTGGCTGTTGTGGTGGATGGACTCTTTCCCTCTTGGGGACAGAGGGCATGTTCTGGGTGAGGATTAAATCCCAGATGAATCAAGACAGACAGTAGTCTGGGCTGTGCAACAGACATAGCATAGTTTTGAATATTTGCAGTTGTATAGACAACAAATGGTGGTTCATCTGATTCTGTATGGCCTGTCGGGGCTCTTACAGAGACCTCTGTCCTGTTGCACTTGAGGAAGTGTGGGCTTCAGAGTTCTAGGAGGGAAGCCAAGGTGGAGTCAAGAATAAAAACCAGCCCAAACAGGAGGAGCAGGAGGAGGTGATGGCTGCAGTATCTTCATGTTGTGGTTATCCTGGCCTCTTTTATTTCTTCCTGGTGACCCATATTTGTTTCTTTGTCCATAGCTTGGGCAAATACTTCACTTTCTAACTCCTTGTTGAAAAGAAAATCTCTAGTTCTCAACATTCATAAATAGTGGGATTTTTTGTTCAGCCCCTCATTATCAGTGTTACCAACTCTTCCAGTGAGTCTGACATATAAAGACTTTATAGTGGTTACAGTCAGCATGCCAGCTGCTCCCTAAAGGACAAGGACCTGAAGGTGCTTCCTTCCCAG
>VRYO01002734.1:43925477-43949034 GCA_009812075.1 Sialia sialis | reverse complement strand
GTCCAACTCAGGGGCATTGTCCAGCCAGGGCTGTGGGATGCCAGAGACCGGCTCTGCTGCTTCACTGTTGGGCAGGGTGTGATGGTCCTGCATGTGCTGGGCAGTGGTCACAGTGACACAGAGGCAGTCAAGGATGGTGATTCCCTCAGGGCCTGACTGTTGCAGTGGGTGGCCTCCAAGAACCCAGAAAGTCTTCAGCAGCTGAGTGTGTCTGGAGAATAGCATACGAGAAACAACAGACTCTTTCCTAGTTAATGATGACCCTTGAGGACAGCATGTGGATAGCAGATGATGCAGGATTCCCTCCAGTAAGCAAGTGCAAATATTTGGACAGGAGCTGCTGAACCCACTTACTCCTCACTGATGGATTTGCTATGGGAAATAAACGCTGTGCCTAGGTACAATTCAGTAAATAGAATCAATAGTGCTCGGGCTACTGCATGTCGTAAGCTACATTTTAATGGGAACCTTCCTGGAGAATACTGTTTTTTGGAGCTAAGCCAATTTTCTGCTCAGGCACAGAAAGGTAATTATTTTTCTAATTGTCTTCAGCAGTACAGCAGACGCATATGAAAGATTGTTAATAAAATTATAAAATATGTCATTAATAATAATGTGAGTCCTGAAAAGGGACTTTCATAAAAAGGAAAATAAACGCAAGCCTAAGCCTGTTAGTGAAACAGAGCTGGAAGAGTTTATAGCTCTGGGATGAAGAGACAGGAGACAGAAAACAAAACCGTGGAAGTCCAGATGACGTGCCAGAGGTAAGATTCATGAATAGAGGCAGGACACACACAGAAGATGAAAAAGGATCCTAGAAAGGATAAACCCATGAATTTCTGATTTTTTTCAGGCTTTCTGCATAGACCATCAGAACAGTTCTGAAGCAGAGATGTGCATGAGCTCTTTCCCTTTGGTCATGAGTTAGAACTTTAGCTAATGTCTTTGATTTAAGCAAGGTGCTATATAAAAATTATTTTAGCAGGTCGTTGAATTTCTTCACAGGTAACAGTTTAGGTCAATCAGGGTAAATTCTTGGAAACATTTTGTTAACTTGAAAAAAAAATGTTGAAAAGGGACACAACAGGAGATAACTTGTTCTCATTAAAACTTAGATATAAGTCATAGTGCCCTTCAAGTTCTTCTCATTACCTTTAACCTCCATCTTCAGCAAATATGCAGAAAAATATCAGCTCAGCAGTGTTAGTCACAGTACAAAAGAAAACCTCTCTGTGGGAAATCTAAGGATTCCTCAACCCTTTTATTTATGATGCAAAACGGCTGAAACATTGAAATATCACAGACCCCATCTTTGGAAGCCCTGTTATAGGATGAAAAAATCACATGCACAGCAGCCTGAAAAAAGAGGATGACAATCTTTCTATTTTTTGTTTAATACACTTGTGTGTGAGCTAAAGTCAGTGAGGATAAAAGTCAGCACTTTGGGGAAAACCTTAAGCACCAGCATGTGAGAACTTTTCATGCTGAATCAGACCAGTGCTGCATCTTGTTCTGACATCTTATCTTTGTGAAGGCTACCATTGCCTTGGTGGGCAGGTGATTAGTGTAGAATAGCCTGTGCATAGGCAGAATTTCTTCCTAATCTTATCAGAGAGGATTTGGGATTTGCTGAGCTGTATGAAAAGTTGCACTCTTAAACAAGTAAATTTTTAAATAGTCATAAGTTCTAAAAAAATGCGGCTACAAATATAGTGGCTGGGTTTTCTTCAAATCCTTGTGGCTGTGACTGATCCCTATCGAATTCTGCATTAAATTCATCCTTGTAATCTGGCAAGGCAGGAATCTCACCTTATTCTTGTTTCATTCAGTGTATTTTATTTTCTGTTTGAATTTCTGTGCCTCACACTTGTTAAAACACTTATTCTGTTGCTAGGAGAGAAGAAACAAGAGAGAAAATGGTCTGCATCCTCCTTCACATGTTAGTAGTTAAAATAACTGCAAATAACACATTTCAAGCAACCTTTTGTGTAAACTGTTTTTAGTGTGTATTTTCATCACCCCTGAAGGCGTCTTCCACCCTTGCCACTGTGATAATTCTTTCTCTTAGCACTAGCCAGAGCAGCTGGCAGAATGGTTCAGGCCTCTCTGTTAACACCTGACATCTCTTCACCCTGCCCTTGCTACAGTTCTTACTAATCAATTGTGGAAAATATGTTGTGCACACACACATTTTTTTGGTAATTCTCTGCCTCTTTTCTGAAAATCTGGGGCTTATCTCAAGCCAGATTGCTTATATTGCCTGAAATGTTCACTGAGATCACTATACACTTCAAAATGTAAAGTTTATCCTTTTCTTGAATAAGGAACAGCTGAGCTGCTTAATACTTCCCTAGGCTCAAAACCTCTGGGTGAGTTGAGACTATTTGGTTGTTCATAGAATTTTTGCACACCAGGTACTGATCTGGGAAGGTTACTGATCTGGGAAGGTTATTATCAGAAGTTATGGGTCTGCTGTTGTCTCTGACTCTGGTTTGTTAACAAATTCTTTCATATTTTTAATCTGTGCCACTGTTTTCCTTTTCACATCCATTTTCTTCTACACATTTTCTTTGATTATTTTATTCCTGTAAAGCCCAAAAAAAGAGGGCTTCAGTTTCAGCTGGGGTCCTTGGCTTCAGCAATTAATTTTGCCAATTCATTCTTTGCACAAGGGGAGCTGGTGTCTGACCAGCTTCTGCAATAAAAAAACTGAACCTCAAATTTAGCAGAATTAAATCTGATATTTTAAGAGAAAGGAAATTAATTTTTCAGTAGTCTTGAATTTCTCATAGAATTCCTTCTAATTTATCTATGAGCTTCTGAAGCTGCCCATTCAAAATCTGCCTTCTCTTACCTGTTCCAGGACACCTGCAGTCCTTTAAAAAGTGAGGAGCAAAATACTGAAGCAGCCATGTGTAATAATAATACTTCAGATGACCAGACTAATACCACTGCACAATGAAAATGAAAACCAGGCTGTGGCAGCTTCTGGGTCAACTACAGAAAGAGGCAGGAAATCATGTAATTGTGACTAGTCTGTGAATGCTCCCTGCCAGCCATCAGTGATTTTAGTTCTGATTTGCTAGTTGCAAGGGTTGAGGGTAAAATTATGTTCTCTTCTACATTTGTCCCCAGCTGCTTTGCAGAGAATCTCAAAGGCTTTCTAAATTTTACAGTGAAAAAGAGAAAATACTGCAGGATATTCTTCCTTCCCTTCCAGTTGTGAAGCCAAATCTTTTCCTGTTCAGAATCCCCTCTTTGTGGCCTGTCTTTGTTTGCCCTGGACATCACAACCGGCTTTCCATAGCAAGAAGATGGAAGCAATGGTTTCCATAATCATTACTGCTAAAAAGATGGCATTGCTTAATGGCATGACTAGAAGAGAGTTGCACTAGAGGTAATTTTGGCCTAGAAAAGCTGCTTTTGATGCTTAAAATAATAAAAAAATACTAAGAAAGGGTAGGAACAAGTTAGGTAAGATTTTTTTCTGTGGAGAAAAATGAAAGAGTCTTTTAAATAAAACTGTAATTTTTCTACTGCATTAAGGTGCCCCCTTTTTCTATTAAAAGCTGTGCAGAGCAGTTAGGAGTCTTAGCTTTGCATCAGAAGATACTGAAATTATGTTTTGCCTCTGTTTCTTGCTAAGAGGCTACTAAGAGGATATATGAAGAGGAATTCTCTGTTGTGATGGTGAATACTGATTTTTACCTTCATATAGTGTTACCTTATTATAGAGAACAAGCTTAATGATGTCTTTCAATGGTGAAGATAAATGTACTTTTATTGGTAAATTCCCATTTTGGTACAGTACCTCCTCATTCATAGTCTCATAAAAGCCAGTAAAAATCCCCATCTGTAGGATACAAGGAATAAGGGATATTAAATATCTTCTATGGTATCTGGGCTTTAAGTGTTGCCAGGAACCATGGTACCTGGCAAAAAACCACCCCTGACCTTGACAGTAGAGACATTTTATTACTGAAACACAGATAGTCTCCTGGTGTGTATGAAACCTCAGCACAAAAAGAGCTGGGTGTTTTTAAGCCAACCATTTGTAACAAAAGATGCTTTTTCTCTCTCAGACAATTGTTGAGAGAAAGCAACAGACTCTTACCATTAAACAAGCTTTAGAGTTTTTCGTTCCAAGGAAAACAGCATGGGGCTGGCATAGTCAATTGCTATTTGACAGAGTGATAGAAATGCACATGCTGCACAGTAGCTAAAAATCTGTCCAGAAACAGGCAAAATGGCAAATGGCCAAGCACATGTCGGCAACAGCATGACCAAAGTGTAATCTTTACCCTTTATTAACTAATGGACCAAAAAAACCACACTAAATTGAACCTTTATTTCTAGGTGAAATGTCATGTTTCATTCAGAAAAAAAAAGGTTATTATGGACCAATTATTATCAGCTTGGTTTAGGCTGGAACCTTTTCTCATTCTTGGCTCTGCTCTGGGGGCAGTGGAGGGGACACAGAAAAAATATTATGGGCTGCCAAAACACAGAAAAGGCTGGTAAGAGGAAAAGGTGTTGGTACATTGACATATACTTCAAAATTATCACCAAAGTATATTAGATAACTCCAACTATAATTCTTCCCATTTTCACCTCTGCCATAAGGAAATTGGATAGTGTGATACCACTTTAAAACATTATATTACAATATTTAGCCAAATAGATTACATTTCTAACTGTCTTTTAAACCAAACAGTTTGCAAACAGCTTCCTTCTGCACATTCTGAACTCGTATCCTCCACCCCTTCCCACAACGTGAACGTTTGGTTATGACACTCTAACCAATGCCTGTTTGCAGTGTTGTCAATGACTGCATCATATTTCTTGGATAGGTCTTGCATCACCACACCATTGGCCAGGGAAAGACTATTTTGGCTGCCTGTATTGAGCTTGAAGATCCATATAGGGGTAAATGGAGCCAAAATTGTGTTCCCATAGTGATGGGGAGGACCAGCCTCACCCAGGCACTTGTCTGATGACATGAAAACTCATGAAATATGGGAAGTATGGCACTAAGGCAAGTCCTTAACATTGTCTATCTGCAATATGCAGTAGCTGTAGCTGAATGTGGTTTTTTGACTGTAATTACAGAGCCTATAGAGAAGCTACACGTCCCCTTCTGGAATGGATTCCTTTGTTTTAGGCAATACAACAAAGTCTGAATCCTGCAAGCTGAGTAAAGTGGGTGCTTGGCTGCTTATTCTGGTTTCTGCTGAGCTACGTGGTTCTCCAAAAATGAACCAGCAAGTAAAGCCAGAATCACACAGGCAGGTACTGAAATCAGTAGAACTGTATGTCTAAAACCCACAGGTGAAAACATAATTGCCATAAAGCTGCACATTGCATTTCATTTACAGTTGCATTGCATTCCTACAGGATGCTCTCTGGCATCACTGGTGGCTACTGTCACCAGCCATGAGAAATCCCTGTGACTTTTCTGAAGAAGATGAGGGAGGATTCAATTTTCCTTTTTTAAGTTTTGGGCAGTGACAAATGTTTTTATTTGGAGGTAGGTTTTTTTTTTTTACTGATTTCTCTGTTTGACGTCACTAAGCAGGGCTGTGAGATTGCATAGAAGGGGTGAATACACTGGGGAAGGGAAATAGTACCACCCATGGAAAAATGGCATGAGATTCCCCTGGCAAGCTGGGTAGGTAAACGTGAGGTGATTCTGTGTGCCTCAGAATCTTCAACCCTTATCACTTTCTTTGATTGTTTTTCTTTTTAAATAATTTTCTTCAAGAAGAGAATCTTTTAGAGAAACAAAGATATCTGTCTTTTTCACATTCTTTCACTTGATGTCAATTCCCAGAGATGTCAGATAGCTCAGCAGGTGGCACTGAAGATAACATGGTCTTGGAAAGTCACTGGAATAAATTTCTGAATCAGTTATTTCTTATTTCTTATTTCTTTTTTCTTATCTCTTCTTTTTTCTTCTTTTTTGGGATATCTCTTATTTCATGGGAGCTGCTGGGCACTACTCAGGCTCCTCACAGTCATGCCATGGCATGAGTGACCGTGACTCAGCAGTGGCAGGCAGCAAGAGATTGTACCACTTAACTTTCTTTTGCTACAAAGCACAGTCCTGCCTTCAGGATAATGCGTGCTTTGTCTTGTCACACTACTCAATACCACATCCTAGTGTCAGCTTTATTGCTATTCTGTGCCACTAAGCTGTGTTAAGGGACCATGGGGTGATTATGCATTGAAGCCAAAAGAATCCAATGTGAGGGTTCAGATAGTGCCATACATCAAACAACTGCCTGGATGATTTCTAAAACCTTTGGGATACGAAGTTATAGCTGCAGCCCAAGTCGATTTTGTTGTTGTTGTTGTTGTTGTGGGTTTGGGTTTTTTAATATACAATTCCTGCGTCTTTCTCATTTCCTCTAATCTGTTTAGTAGCTCTGAATCCTCTACAGGCAACAATGCCCTGGCAGAGGCTCTTGGGAACTGTTGGTTAAAATTCTGCTGCCAAGATGATGAGCGTTTCAGGATAATTTCCTGGACTGGGAGATCAGCTCATCTCTGAATATGATCAAAGCTGCCAATGTGTATCTATTGTGCCTATCTATGACACACGTAAGGACCACATACAAAACTAAGAATAGCATCACTCCTGACAAGAAGAAAAACACTCATTCTCTGTGATGACTATTGTACACATAGACACATAACTCTAAATCTCATGAGAAAAAGTCTTGCTTTTTCTTCAATACTAATTTTGTTAAGAATAAATTAATGGAAGGAAACGGTAAGCTGGAATTGATCCTCTATCAGTACAAATCAGGGATGAGTTTTAGGGCAACATACGGGATTTCTTTTATTGGAAATACCCTGAAATACCCCTCTCTTTCAGAAGGCAGATGATTTGACCTTAAGACTTCTTTCATGTACCTAAACTTTAACAAACAAAAGGGTCCCACCTCATCAGTTGTTGTAGAGATCAAGTATTCAGTCTCCAATGAAATTAATCTAGGCCTTTTGCAAGCAACAGTGCAAATGAAGCTCCTAAGCAAAATCACATTTTCTGGCAACAAAGCCATATGTAAATGTCAAGTGAACAGATCAATGCTTGCAGGGGCAACAAACACCAACTTAGATAATCTAAAATGCTTTTAAAGAAGAGGAAAAAAAATAGAGACAAAAAAGAAAGAAACATTTTTCCTGCTGTGTTTTTGAAGGTCATGCTTTCCTCCTCTTACAGCTGATGGTGGTTGCTGAGCACAAGTTGACTAAGGTTTGTTCTGATTATGGTCTTAGGCAGTGCAATTTAGTCATATGTGCAACTGAACAGAACCAGGCATGATCAAATTCTGAAAACTATATTCTAAAATGAGCATGAGATACTCTGCAGGTAAGGCAATCATTTCCTCAGTAGTTAGACCCTTAGCACTTGAACGTTTCCAATATGCACTGACCTGCCTCATTGTGATAGGGTCTCTCCTGATCTATACAGGTATTAGAAGCAAGTGTGACAATTGTAACACAACAGTTTAGAAACATTGAACAACCCTGCTCTGGTTGCATCTGTAGCCTTTGTTATACTGGCTACACTTAACCCTTCTGTGTCCTGTTGGGCAAATGTGAGATTCATTTGTGATCATCAATTTGTAACTCCTCGAGGCTTATGTGAAAAAGTATGAAACTACTTTTGGTGGTGATAAAGTTCCGATTTTGCTGAAGCTGTAGAAGCTGTGAGTTTAAACCATGCATGAGCATCCTCCTCTTGTGATAATTGTAACCCCTACAGAGCTTGGCTGTGAGGTTTAATAAAGGTTTCTTTGTCAGAATTAAAAGGGCTGATGGAGTGATTTTAATTCTTATTGCCTTAAATAATCCTTTAATTTAAAGATATGCTGATTTATGTGAACTTCTTAGTAGCACTCGTACTGTAATGATTCTGACTGCTGGCAAGCAGGAGTATCATTTCTCTCCTCCTTCCTCGGCACTCGTTGCCCACTGAAGACATTCTGATGCCACCCGCAGGAGGACTCCGGTACTTTCAGCAATTCTGTCCTAATTTACAGCAGCTCTCTGCCCTTTTAAGGGTGATTTAGCAATACAAGCCGGTAATATTAGCAAGCAGAGGGGACGTCAAGGCATGTAGCTGTGTGGGCACATAACTACAGGGTGATATTCAAAGCCCTTATTGGATCTGTGCCTCAGAATGAGAAGTATTATTTTAGTGCTGGAGTGTGAGACAGAGAACAGGGCTCTTCGTGTTCATCTGGACTCAGGCAAACACAGATGGAGGTTAGACCCTGCTCCTTCTACAGCCCCCTACAGCAGGTTATGCCAGTGGCAGGCTCCAGCCTACAGCTAGACCACAAATATGTTGTGTGAAAGCCCTGCCAAAGCCACAGATGCATGAGGTCTCCCTTATTCCTGCAGGGCATCCTGTGTTTCTGGCTGTTTTCTAGAGAGCCGAGCACAACATCCAGCATCCTGGTGTGCAAGAGGCTGTGTCCCGCTAGCAGGAAGCAGTGCCAGTGTGCTGCCACAGCTCCCAGCCATGACACAGCATGCGGAGCCTGGGAGCCAAGCAGCCTTGCCCAGCAGTTATTCTGGGACAGCACAACCTGCCTTTGCATTAATTCACAGATTTTCCCTGGAGGCTTCACCTATGCATATCTCTGCAATATGGTCCTGCTGCTATTAAGTTAAAGACTTGTGAGATCCAAGTAAAATTAAGAGAAATCTTGGCTTCCTGGAGAACTTGATTGCATTTATGGTTATGCTATTAAGTACTGCTACACGAGGAAAAAAAAATCACAGCTTTACAAAACAATAACAGAGAAGAGGTAAGCAGAAAAGACAATGGAAATCCTAATCTTTATTATATTTAGATGAGTTTAGATGTATAGTTCTCATTGCACCATAAGAGTGCATAAATAGAATGACTTTTGATTTTGATGCTGTGGATAAAATACTGATCAGAGGATTTTTTGCATAATATCCTCAGTAAAATGCTGCTTTTTGTTGCACTTTATCAGCAGTGTGAAAAAAGATGAGGCTTACCATGTATAGTTTTAAAATTTGCACCAGTGTCATGTTGAAGTCTCTAATTAGAGATGTCGTGGGGTTCTGACAGAGGACTTCATCTGTATCCCAGGAGATGTCTCTTAAAATTTTTAATTTGGAAGACTTGTGGTGAGTGTTCCTGGTTTGGGCTAGCAATGTGTTTGCCTGCCTGTTCTGTGTTTCACACCTCACAGTGTCAGGAGCAGTACTCCAGGGTTTGCCAGCTCAGCAAACACCTGCCATCAAATTCACAGCACACTCTGACTTGCTTCTGTCTCTCTTTGCTTTCCTGAGAAATTTGCATCCCTGGAGGTACATTCTTTACAAAATATTTTGTGTTTATATCTTTATGCCTGTTTGGAGGACAATAGGATGAAACTGCTGCATCTTCCTCAGCTCCTATGCTTCAGGAACTCTCTCACTGTGAAATCATTGAAATCAATCTGAAAGCCTCAGATAGGTCTTCATCAGATTCTTGTGAGGTAGGGAGGAGGATTTGATAATAGAGATGGGGAGCTACAGTGCAAAGATGCCATATTCTGGAAATATTTGAGCACTTGTTTAACTGACAGGTGTGATCCAATTCCCTGTGTAATCCGAGGATTTCTGGGAAGCCAGCCAAACTTTTAACAAGAACTCACTTCGGCATCACCACAGTTGCTTGGTAAACCAAATGACTGCCATAGGTGGGCAAAGTCAAACAGTGAATCCCGATATTCCAAGTTCTTATGCTGTGTTTTAACTGTAAGAACTCTTCTTTATCCTTAGTTGGGGCCATCCTATCCCTTCTCCCTCTTAGGACATTTAGGGAGGCACTGCAGAGTCAGCAAGAGCCCCGATGCGAGGGGAAGCACTTGTCCAACAGCAGCCAACCAAGCTTGTTTTACTGTCTCAGGCTGGCGCTGCTGCCTCCTCACCTTGCGGGCCCCGATGTATTTTCAATTCTGTCAGCATGTGGATGTTACAGCCCGAATTTACCACTCACTGGAAACACTGGTTGGACTTAGCCCCTTACTGGCGGCCCCTCAGCAGTACAAGCAAACTGCATCTTCTTCCCGGATGTGCTCGAAGCGCTCTCGAGAAGAGCCCGCAGGGAGGGCGGAGAGGCGCTCGGGTGCCCCAGTGTGCCCGGCGCCCGTCGGTGCCCGCGGTTCCCCGCAGGGAGAGTAGAGAGGGAGCCCCGGAGTGTGCCCAGCGCCCGTCGGTGCCCGCCGCTCCCCGCAGGGGGCGCTGCCAGGGCTCGGCGCCTCCGGCAGGGCCGGGGCCGGGGCGGCTCCGCGCGGGGGCAGCGCCGGGCGCGTCCCGCCCTCCCGCCTCCTCCCCGCGTCCCCTCCCCTCGGCCGCGCTGCTGGAGCCGCCGGGCTCCCCCGCTCCTCTTCACATGGGGGTTGCCCTGCCGGCGGGACGGCGCTCCTGCTCTCCCGCCGACCGCTGACAGGGACCCGGCGCGGCAGAAGGGGGCTGGTCGGTGCTGCCGCCGGCGGGCAGGTAGGGACGGGCGGCGCACCTGAGGGGACGCGGGGAGCGGGACGGGCGCGCCGGGCTCTGCCGCCCCGGCCGGGCACGTGGAGCGGGCATCCCGCATGCCGCTCGCCTCCCTTGGATCCTGGGTGCCGCCGCTTCCACAGGGTCTTCCCAACCCTGCGCGGTTTCGGGATGCCCGCGGGCGCATCGCGGCGGGATTCTCTTCCCGGCTGCGCAACTTCAGGGAGGAACCCGGGCGGGGACGCTGGTCTTCCCCATTCGTCCGAAGGGGATGAAGTTGATAATTTAAGAGCCGCGGATCTCCCTCCGTCTATTCCGTCTTTTCTTTTACCTTTCAGGAGAACAGGTCCGTTATTTCTGAAATTATTCCATGTCAGTTCAGGTGTTGTTTCTTTTTTTTCCTGTACACTGCCAAATACAGTTGGTAGATTAAAACACAGGACAAATTCCTTGTGCCGTAAAGTGATTGCTGTGGGTCTGCCGAGTTCATATAATCTGATGTTCTCATGGCTCAAAATAAACCTTTTCATTAAAAAGGAGAAAACCGGAATCAATCCTCAGAGCTTTTGATTGATTAGAGCTCCCTCGTGGAAATCAGCGGGGAATTTTGCCTGATTAAGAGCTGCAAAATTGTCTTGAGGTTTGTTACACAACTGGCTGTAGTTGTGCAGTACGGGCTCAGTTAGGTAACTTTGCAACTGGGTCTCGTTTTCACTGGCCCAGCTGAAGTACTTTCAAGTCAAATTTGTTTCATGTCTCCACTTTAAGCCGTTTCTGCTCGATATGTATAAGGCAGTGGGAGGACTCTTTTACCTGCCTTAAAGAAGAGTAAAAGTGTTGGGTAAACAGGGAAGCTGGTGACATCCTTTGGAGAGATAGCGATTGCAATTTAGAAATGCTCCATGTGTTTTGCTGGCAGTGACAGGTTAACTGCTTTCATCCCGAGCTTGTTTTATTTCACTTGTGTTACAGTTGAGCCTCAGATCTCTATTTAATAACCAGGGACTCAGCTGTGACAGAAGGTGTACAGACATGCATGTAATCATAGTCTCTCAATCAAAGAGCATGCTTTCTGGTGTGATTATGCAGAAATGGTACAGAAAACAGAGCATTGCACCCAAAATAGCTTGGAGGTTGCAATTTCCACACATGTGAGCTGGCTATTCAGTTACTGCTGTTCTGCTTTTTCTGTGCTGCTGAAATACCTGACAGTAAGCAATTTACAGAATACAGTCACTTGGTTGTGGAACTTTTCTTCTTGCTGCAACTGCAAGAGTTTATGCCAATTTTTTTTTAAAGTGTTTTTTTTTTTTTGTTTGTTTGTTTTTTTTAGGAAAGTAGGTAAAATAAAATGGAAACTTTCTTGCCCTTCTAGTAGCAGCAACATAGGACCAGACTTGGAACAAAAAACCACAACATTTTTCTCTGAGGTTGAAACTACTTTCCGATGAGAAAAACTCCTCTGAGATGGCACTTCTCAAGTTTGTTCTTGGTTCCTTGAAATTTCAGGTGGTGTAGGTCTGATCAATCTAGCTATTCAAATGAGGAAAAGGTATTATAGTCTGTGGAGTTCGAATGCATGTTAATGGAAAGCTTCAGATAGCCTTTAAATAGTCTTTAGTAGGGCAGGTGTGTTTGCTGTGTTTGGGACAATTGCATTTTCATGTAAAAGAATAGGGAGTGTTTCTGAAGCAGGGCATAACTCTGTTAGCTTTAGTGTTCAATACTGGTGTTCCCAAACTGAGACCACAATCCAGTAGGATTCGATCGCATGTAAATTCAGTGTCTGCAGATACATGTATGTGTTGGTATTGCCAACCCCACTGGAGGTTGGATACCTAGTATCTTTAAGTCTATGGAAAAAACTCAGGCATGTGATGAACAGCTTTCCAGAGCTAGGACCGTGGGAAAAAAATTGTGTATCAAGTATTGCGTATCAAAAGGTAAAAGAAAGCTGTAAATAATGTTCAAAAGGAGACCCTTAATATGCGTGTGAAGAGCATTATCAGTTTGTGTAGCCAGCATGCCGTTGTCATGCTTAACTATCCATCTCCTAATCTTTGGGCAAAAATTTTTCTAAACCAGGGTGCTTGAATGTACCCCAGTTTGAAGCACTGAATTAAGGTGAATTATGATGGATGAATTCTGCTCAAGAGATTTGATATTTGCACCTTGAACAGAAAAACTATCTTCTTAGCAGTGTGCCAAAGCCTGGAACTCTTCATACACAGAGAATCAAATGAGGTGCACGTTGTGCTGTTGCACATTCAGTGATGGTTTAAAGGAGACTTTTCTATGGCAGCTATCACTTATACATCACAATTGTTGATTTGTCTTCACAAGGTGGGCTAAAAATGTGTTGTGGATGTGAAGGATTAAGTGCCTTGCTGAGTTTGAAAGAGCAAAACATTGAGGCCAGATGGCAAATGGTCTACACTGGCAGTTCGATCTGGCTTGTCTGCCTTGTTTGCTATAGATTGTTTGAATAGTTCTTTCTAGGTATTGCATTCAGTGGTTGGCTGACAACATTCAAAGTGTGAAGTGTTTTTCTATTACATTCCTTTCTATTGCTTTGCATGCACGTGTTGTTTGGTAGGCATTGGTATTTTATCATGCTGTCATAGCTTCCCTTTTCCTGGGTTTATTATTTTAATGTTTTAAAATCCCCTATTAGACTCCATGCAAAAACAACGCTCAGTTAATGGATGGTTAGAGTGGTGAAATTTGAATGTGAGATAGCCAGCGGTCAGCATTATGGCTCCTGTGCAACAATTAGTCAGCAACACTTTGCATAAATATCCAATCTAAAATTTAATATCATCCGCTGTAGTGTATCTCATTGGAAAGGTGACTTTAGGTCTAAAGTCTAGGAAGTTCTAACTGGAGGATGAAGGATACATGTGAAAATGGTAACTTGGGCTTAAGCATTTGTGACTCAAAAGTTAAGTCCATTTTTGCTCCTAAAAACTGCAGTGTAAAACTTTAGGGTGGCTAAGTATTTTCAGTCTTTTTGCAGGATGTCTGATAGCAAAACCTGCAAAGCAGCTGTTCTGAGGAGTTCTTTCGGCTGCCCTTGGAAATGAAGCGTCCTTTGCTGGTGCAGTTGCCAACTATGATAGCTGTTGGTAGAGAGAAGTTTTTATTCGGTTTAACTTCACATTTTAGTTGCTAAAGACCCTCATGTTGTCTCCCATTATGGCTGCTGTCTTTAAGCAAATGAAGTTGTGTTAATTTGCTGCTGGCTTGCCCTTTTATGCTGCAAGGGCTACACAGCTGTGAAGTTGCCATCTAGCTTTGACTCAGGACACATTCTTCTTCCAAGTGCAGTCCTCAAACAGCCTGGATTCTCAGAGAAAGGTAGGTCTGAAAGTGGGATTTGTGACCTAGAAAAAAGCTACACAGAGATAAGGGAAGCTACATGCATGCTTAAAAACTAGCACATGCCTGAGTGTTTTGGTGAATAAGCTGGAATGCTTTGCTGAATCACAGCTGTGCGGGTGCAGAAATCCTATACCTACAGCGTCTGCTGCAGCTGAGTGCAGCGCTTGGAGTGAATTTCAGGGCAAGTGTTTGGAGACCATCCGGACAGCAAAAATTAACCAGGAGTGGGACTGTGCATGCTACAGACAGGAATGGAAAAAATTACATTGCAAGTTGCTTTACTGGGAAATTTTACCTGTACTTCTCCCTTTCCCTCAAATGCTGAGGGGAAATTAATGCAGTAAATGGCCCAATTCCCACTGATTTCCTTAAGAAAATAATTATGTGAAGGGTGCGTCTAAGCAAACTAACTGCCTTGGCAGCTCCACCCGCGCTCTGCAGAAACGGCGGGATTTGCCCAATCATGACTTTTTTGTGTCATTCCTTGTTACCTGACTCAACACGCGGGAGCAGCTAGGTATGGAAGTGCCGGTCCCGAGCTCCCATTAACCCACCTGCGATCTCGGCGGGCGGCGCTGATGCTGCGGGCGGGGCGCGGGGCCGGGGTCCGGGCTCTCCCGGCGCTCCCGTCCCGGCGGGCGGAGCCACCGGAGGGCGCCCGAGGACCGACGGAGCTCGCGGGGATCCCGGCGCGTCTGCGGCGCGGGATGCGCATCCCGAAACTCCCGGGTCGCTTTCCCGGTGAGGAGCATCCTCCCCGCGGGATGCCGGAGGGTGTGCGGGGCGGGACGGGCATCCCGAAACTCCCGGGTCGCTTTCCTGGTGAGGAGCATCCTCCCCGCGGGATGCCGGAGGGTGTGCGGGGCGGGACGCGCATGCAGAGCCGCTTGTTCTTCGCTCCCGGTGAGGCACATCCTGCGCGCCCTCCCGTTCGCAGTGCTCGCCTGGTCTACCTGGGTCATACTCTGGTGTCCTGCGACAGCGCAAAGCCCTTTCTTTCATTGAGAGCCTCGTCATGTATGGGGGCTGGTCTGAGCAGAAGATTCCTAACTTAGCTCGCTGCCCTCCTCGCCTTTTTGTTTCCACTAACCTTTCCTACTTTGCCAGCCCAGGCCCTCCAAAGCTGGAAATGAAATTGTCTGCCAGCTTCTTTGGTATCCTGACTGAAGGCAGTGCAAGAAGCACCTCGGAATGGGACACTAAAAGGATTCTTAGCTAGACCAACGTTTTGTGGCTGAAGCAGGGATTCCCAGCTGTGTGACTTCGATTCCTCATGTATTGTCAATAATGTGTGGATTGACACGGGGGAGTACCCACAGCATTATGAGCTAGTGACTGCAAAGTGTCTCAGCAAAGTCTGGAAGTGAGTGGCTATTACAGAGAGTTGGAACAGTACTTATAAGATTCCCTTTAGTTGAGCAAGGGACAAATGGAAAGCAGGTGTGCCCTAAGTAAGAAAAGTTCGTGTAAAAGACTGAGCTGGGGAACTGCTTGGGCAATTAATCCATAATTTTCTCTTGTGAGTTGATCACTAAAATTTACTTAGATTGTCAGCAAGGTAGACTCACTGTGCATCTGGAGAGGGCAAGGCACCCTTCTCAGAGGTGGAAAAAGCCAATAATTTGACTGTGGGGTGCAGCTCAGATGGGGGCAGTCCCAGAATGGATTTCTGACTCTTTTTTGACTGTTTACTTGAGAAAGTTTCTCCTTTTGCATTATGCTGTCTAGAGCCTTCTGGCATGATTGTTGTCTTTAGTAATGCTTGCCACTGTGGCTCAGCATAATGCGAAGGAGTAGGATTGCTAATGTTAGTTGCCATCTAGAAGAACTCTGCCAAAGTCAACTGAATAGCATAAAAAAGGCAGAACTGTCTTGTTGAATTAAAAATATCATGCACAATATCTGCAGTAAGGTAATATGTGTACAATTATGTGAGGACTGTGACTGGCACTTTGAAGTCATTGCCAGTAAAATCCCCAGAAATGTGGACAAATGAATAACCTGCAGCTAACTGTGTACTAAGTAATGTAGACAGCTGTTTCTTATTTGGTCTTACACTAATTGCTGCTGCTGTTACCATTGCATTTGTGAGTTGATAGGGTTGCTCATCATCCACATACTCCTGGTGCAAATGGTGTCCTGGTACATCATGTGTTGATAAAAGCAGATGCTTTTAATTTATGGTGCAAGTTTTATGGGATCATTAAAGTTCACTGAAAAAGATAGAAAATGGCTTGTGGATCCTGCCAGACATCTGGCCAGGCAAGCTCATCTTTGCAAAGAAAGGAGGAAGAAAAGAAAATTTGTAACAAATCTATGAAATTATTTATTTGGAATTAATGTGTAAATGAAGGAGAAGAGTGAGGGAAGGGAAAATAGAAAATTGGAATAGCCTGCCTGGCAGCACATTTTAGGTAGGATCCAGTCCTCTGTGGGGGATTGCAGGCAGCTTTTAACTGCTTGGGGATGTTCTTTTTGAACTCGCTGAGAGCTTTCTGTTTTAAGCTTGAGTTAAAGACCTGGGCTGAGGCTCAGCTGCACTTGCATGGAAAAAACCTGAAAAAATTTGCTGTGCTAAAGCCTAACTTAGAGATATTTTTGTGTGTGTGATTTTGTGGATATATAAAACACGATGTCAGCTCTTTATGTTGGGGATGGCAGTATATGCTGGAGGTGGCTGCAGTCAAGTGAAGAAAGATCAAGCAGAAACCTTTAAGGCACCTGTAATTTTCTCTGAATTTAGGAAAAGTCCTTTTGGCTCTTCGTCTACATCAAGTGGTGCCTGATTATCAGTAATTTTAATTTTGCTTCTCTTTGTGACATAAGCAGTCATGCTAGCTTTGCTAAGGATTCCAAATAAATATTTCTGAATTTTCGTTTTGAATATAGTTTTGATTTTATGTCTTAAGAGATCAAGTGCAACTTATAGGAAAAATTACAGTATCAATCCTTCCTATTCCTTTCCATCAAAATCTTATCTTCCATAAGAAAAAATTGGGTTAGGACTGCAGAGTAGTCAGAAATGAAGAAACTGGTGAACTGTGTTTGGAAGCCACTTTTTCTTCAGAAGCTCAGATACTTTGTATCTCTCTCTATCAAGGACTGGGTGATGAAGCAGAATAAATGTTCATTATATGCAGGTTGTAGCTGCAGTGTGAAATGTCAAATGCAGTTTATAATTAGAAACAGGAGACTAAAACTTCATCTTTGAACATAGATTTGTAATGAATGGCTGATTTAAAGTAAGGTATACACAAAAAGGCATGAAGACATTTAAATATTTTTATGAGATTATCCCTTAGTACTGAATTAAATATTGCCTTCCTTCTGTAATTATTTTAAGTGCAAATAATGATATGAAAGTTACCGATTGTACAAGAAAATATTTTTTGTGTGTTGAATTTTAATAGTCCTATTTTAAATGATGTTCAACTGTGGACTCAAGGAAGACATAGCTGAATAAGCTGATGCAATGCTTCCCCATCAACTCAAAACAGCATGTAATAAAAACTGCAACATTCTGCAAGGATAAATTAATTGAAAAAGTACTCTTCAAGTGATTAATTCTTACATGTTTTCCATGGACTAGTAAGGGAAATTATATTTCAGTTTTTGCACTCAAAGCTAAAGTGTGGAGTTTGTGGAGACTTGCTATGAACTTTCTGATTTCATCAGTGCATTCATGACCACAGAATTTTATGAACTCTTCAGTGAACTTGGTTGGCAGCGTGGATTCTGTCAGATGGAGTTCCTGTTAACCATCCCTGTGGGGAGAAATTAACACATTTAGCTGTAATGTTTCCTTGACCACTTTTTGCACCCTTTACTGTGCACAAAGAGACTATGAAAGCAAGTATACATAATTTTAAAACTGTTATTTACTGACTGAGAAGTGTGGCAGGTGGCTAGCAACCAGGCAAAGCCCTGATATACCACTTCTAGGTAAGAGACCTGCTTCACAGCATCACAGGCTAGCCGAGGCTGGGAGGCACCTCTGGAAGTCATTTGGTCCAATTCCCCTTTTTAAGCATGGCCACTTAGAGCCAGTCACCCAGAATTGTGTCTTGGTGGTTTCTGAATCTCTCCAGGGAAAATGCAACTTACCTGGGCAACTTGTGCCAGTATTTGGTCATCCTCACATTGCAAAAAGTGTTTTCTGATCGCATCTGGTCTAGTCACTGGGCATGATTGGAAAGAGGCCAACTCCACATTTTTTGTGCCCTCTCTTCAAGTATTTGTGTATGACAGTCATTTTCTGAGCCTTCTGTTCTCTAGGATGAACAGTCCTAGTTCTCCTTCCTCTTATGTGAGGTGCTCCCATCCCTTCATTATCTATGTGGCCCTTTGCTGGTCTCTCTCCAGTATGTCCGTATTGTTCTTTCACTGAGGAACCCAGATCTCCAGGGGTGGCCACGCTCATCCTGCCATCATTTCTGGCCTGGCAGTCGCTGGTACTGAGGAAGTTCACTTCTATTGTGCCTTGAATGGACTGATTCTCAGTACTGCTGGGTTGTTTTTTTGCTTTTGTGGTTTGTTTGTTTTTTTTTTTTTTTGAGTCCTTGAACTGTTAACAACCTAGGATCTTTCAAGGCTCTTATGTCTAGCTGCAGATTTACCATTCCTGTCTATCATGGCTCTAGTCTGAGTGTTGTTGCACAGCTTTCTTGCAAGCTGGCAGTTTCCTTAGAAGTTTCATTCAAGATTAAGCAGTTCTGCAATGTCAAAACTAGGCCTTGAATCACAGATAGCTGAACCCCTAGGAGGAGGATTCACACAAAACTGAGGTGTGAAATCAGTGTGAGCTATGCTGTGCCAATTCCCTTAGGAGGACACACAGCAAATAGTAGCTGCAAGGTTGTTTGAACTACTTGAAAAATAACTGAATGTCTGCAGGAGAAGCCTTGTAACTTTAACCTTGTCTGTGCTGGACTTTTACCTGTCAGTGTGATTTTGTATGTGTTTACACTGATTTGTAATTGGCTCTTTGCCTGATCTTAGACAGAGACAAGTGGTGCTGACGTGGATTGCCTATGGACAGGAAAACTCTTTTATTTTTGTGCCAGGAAAGGTTTATGTTAAATATTAGGAAACATTTCTTCACTGTAAAGGTTGTTAGGCTCTGGAACAGGCTGCCCAGGGAACTGGTGGAACCACGACTCCTGGAAGTATTTAAAAGATTCATAGAATGTATCACTTAAGGACATGGTTTAGTGGTGGACTTGGTAGTGTTAGATTAACTGTTGGACTCAATGATCTTGAAGGTATTTTTCAACCTAAGTTATTCTGTAATTCTTTAAAAAAGCTCAACAACTATCAAAAAGAGGAAATAGAGGAAAGTGAAGCTCAAGATGTCGATAGGAGTTGTAAAGGAGCCATGGACTGAGGATGAGAATCAGGACATGTGCCTGCTATGTTATATGCAGGAAAGGATGGAAAAATTAGAAGGAAGTTAAAAAAAAACAAGTTTTATGAAGAGACAAGATGATACTTTTAGTATTTCCCAAGGGATAGATGGATCAAACATTGCAAGTGTGTTTTAATGAAAAAATATCTAGTAAAGTTCTCACTCTCTTGAAATGCAAAGCAGAACTTATATTGCCTTCGCTGGTCCCAGAATTCTTGTCTTGAATGTCAGGAAAGGAAGAGAGTATCAGGAAAGAAATGAAATGTTTTCTTGTGTTTATAACTTTACAGACTTGGAACTTCTGTTATCTACGGCAGAAAATCAGGTCAAATACTGGGAGAAACTTTCTCACTGAAACAGTAGTACAACAAAAAAAAAAAAATCTGAAATAATTGAGATTTCATTCAGTTGAAGGTTTGATGACCTTCAACTTCTGTGAAGTTTTCAGATACAGTTAATTCAGTTTTGGGGATAAATTAATTCCGTTTTGGGATATTTCAGCCATATCTTTTGTGATTTTCTGAAATCTTCCAGAAAGTAAGCTTTCAGATTTGTTTGAACCTTTCTGCACAGGAGACATAGCTTTCTTAGTGTTAATATCTGTGCAGTACATGAAGGAAGCCAACATGTTTCTGACAGAAAACCACATGAGTTAACAAATTGCGAAACTAATGGGGTTTGTTTGGGTTGGTTTTGCTGTTGGTTTTTTCCTTGAACTAAGAGTTCTAGTGTGTAGCTGGTATCAATCCTATTTTGTAAACTGGCTTTTTGCCATTATTATTGCCATTATTAATGCTTTTTGATCTATTTGCTATTGCAATTTAGCTATTTGACTACTTGAGGTGGCTTCTATGACTTGCTAGTCAAGTGCTAGTTTGTCAACTTTGAAAAGTGCCTCTCCTTGTGCTGCTGGAGAAAAGTGAAGTGTGAATGACTTCCCACTGCTGGGACAGATGCTGTGGTAGCTTCCTCAAAGACATGCCACTTAAAGCTCCAGATGTGATGGCATAAACATTCATCAGGTGTTATCATAGTGACTGGCACATCAGTCATCATCTACTTTCTGCTTTAAGGATTATTTTATGCACTGGAGTGGTGTGGTTGTGTGCCTTGTGGGGGAGGTTTGTGTGATTTGTTGTTTTATTTTGGGTTGTGAGGTGGTGGTTGTTTTTTTTGTCAAGCGTTCAGTTTGAGAGCAGTTAAATTGCAGAAGTCTTTATAGGATGATTTCTGCTAGTTTTGTTTTTGAAAGCAATCAACCGATTGGATGACAGGACTGTATGCACGCTAAAATGCTCTTTTTCATTCGGAAGTGATGCTGAAGAATGACTTTTCCCCATCCATGATCTTTACTTCCTGCCTGTAGCAGAGCAAAAATTTGCAGGAGTTCTTGTATCCAGTTCAAATTTCTTATGGCAGTGTTCTTTCCAGATGTTTCCCTGATTAGGGGTTGAATTTGTCACCTGAGTAAGTGAATGTGGTTGGTTTGTTTAAAAATAGTCAAGAATATCAGATACAATATGTTTTGAAGTTCTCTAAAACCTCTTTTGAAGCAGCATCCTTTAAACTTTTTGGAGTTAGCTGCTCAAAGAAGTGTACTTGAAGGCAAGCAGTGACTCTCAGAAGGGATGACTGGAGGAGATTTAAAAATTAGCTGTTATAATCTGCAGTGGATATGGATTGCTTTGAACAAAAGTTTAACTGCTTCTCATAAAAAATAGTTTCACTGTGAAGATGTTTCTTTCCTTCCTTAAACAAATCTTTAATTTCTGCACCTTGATACTCATTATGTTAATGTATTGATTTGCTTTCCTGTTCTAATAATCTACGCTGGTCCTTCTTTTACTGAAGTAAATCTGTTCCTCATAGTTTTCTTACATAAACCTCTCTAAGTGGCATTAAGAAGGCCTAAAACTGGTTTGCACTAAGGCTAAGATGAGGCATGACTTTTACCAGTGATAATGGTGAAGCCAAATAAAGATGTTCTGTAGGAATTTAGGATCATAATGGATCATAAAGCAGAGTTTTACATGAATTTTACTACCTTCCTTCCTACAATTCCTTTCACTGTGGGCAGTTAGTCTGTAATAATTCACTAAAGTGAGTACCCAGAGTTAATTTCCTTATTTGCACTCTGTCTTGGTGGTGTTTTATTATGGAAGTAGTTACATTCAATCAACCAATTAGCAGGTGAATAATTCTTTCGGGCTGTTGCATCCATTTCTCAGTGACCATCCATTATCTGATGAGAATTTTTTCAAAGAGTACTGTTTTTAGCTGTGACTGGAGGGTAAGCTGGGGTTGAATGAAATAGAAAAGAGAGAATGTTGAGGATTTGATCAATTTGAAATGGTCCATTTCTCCTGCAGTTCAAGACAGTTAGGGAAGATGTATGCAGCAAGTGACTTGCAGTGTAACTGATCTCCTTAAATTCACTAACAAAATATGAGCTGCACTCCAGAAATTTTCACAGATTATCAGTGTGTCGGTTTCCAGCAGAGTGCACAAGTTCTATGGAAGTGGCAATGACCAGTGGTCACTGAAAAATATGGGAAAACAAAGGGGAGAGTAGCCCTAAAGTTTTTCATGTAGCTGTTGCCAAGAAACTTCAGTTGAACTTAACATAACATAAACTAAGTTATTGATTGTGGTTTCCTTGGCTTTGTGATGATATATACATTAGACCACAAATTCAGTTTCCCTGAAGTGGTTCCCATGTGACCTATCTCTGGTTCTGTTAAGAATTTTTGTAGTTTGGATTTTGTGTTGGGGTTTTTTTGTTTGTGTTTGTCATTTATTTGTTTTAAATTGAGTATGGATGCTGTACAGATGGAGAACACCCAGTGGAATTGCAGGTGGTAAATAAGGTAGAAGTTCATGTCACTTGTGTTGAAGTGAAGGAAAAATTAGTATGCGGCTAGAAGCTTATGAATGAGTGAATGATGGGTGTTAAATGCTCTTATTAGCCATGTGTTAGGAGGAAAACACAGAAGATGACCTCTATGGAAAAGGTAAAGCATTAGCTGTCAGTGTAAAGTGTGAGGTAGTTACATTTGGTTTGCTTTGTTTTAAATCCACCACAGAAAGTGGGCTGCCAGGATTCCTCTGCAGAACAAACACAGTGCTTGAGCTGCAGAAACTTTGGAGCAGAGGAACTGAAAGGTGTCGATAAGGGTGGAGATGGATGGAGCTGCTGAGCATTTTGCAGGAAGTCCTGCCGGAATTGTCTGTTAATCCCTACCTGCCTGTACCTTTGGGCTTATGTGGCTGATGAACGCCTGAAATGGCCCCTTGTGACAGCTCCCATGGTGAAATCACTTGTGTTACCAAGGTGTGATTCATGATGTCATCCCTTTCCTGTTGAATGATCTCTGGTTTGGGGCTTTCTCTCTAGATGGGTCAATGCTTGAAGCTGTGTGAGGATGCTGGTGTGAGGCTCTGGTGACAAGGAAGGTTGGCCATACCTGCTTTGAATAGTTTGCTAAATAGTGTTTGGTGCCTGCAAGCATCCATGTATATTTTCAGAGATGTGCTCAGACTAAACAGAGAAGACTGAATAAACTTTAAGCATGATTTAGCAATATAGGTTTCTCCAGATGCCGCTTGGCCCTCTCTCTGCGCTGCACTAGTCACCACACACATGTTAAGGGAACACAAAGGAAGACTGTGGGGGGTCTCAGAGCACTGATTTGGTGACTTTTCAGAAAGGACATGATAAGAACATTTCCCTATTGCAAGTAAGAAGCAAAGATGCTTGAAAATCAAACCAAATAATCTCAAGGAAACAATTTGAAGCATTAGGCAAAAATGCTAAGAGAGTTTTCTTCATTACAGTAATTTCATGATTATAAGCCACACCTGATTATAAGCCGCACATCTGGGTAGCTGGGTAGACCACAGGATTTGTCCATATATAAGCTGCACTTTTTTTTTTTTTAAAGTGAGGATCCACGTGTGACAAAGTAACGAGTTAGTAACAGAATCCCGCCAGCGTGAGGTTTGGTGTCAGGTGCTCAAATTGCAAACAGTTTTCACAGACCGCAGGAGCCTTTAAACGCAGCCCTGCTGAGGGAGCGACACCACTCCCCCTGCCGCTGCTAGCGGCCCTGCTCCGCCCGTAGCAGCCCCACTCGCCCCGCTCCTCCCAGAGTGGCACTGCTCCCGCCTGTAGTGGCCCCGTTCCGCTCCCCCCACTCCGCCTAGAGCGGCACCGCTCCCCCAGCTCTGCTCGCAGCCCTGCTCCAC
>VRYO01002734.1:43885586-43924477 GCA_009812075.1 Sialia sialis | reverse complement strand
TTCTTCAGTGAAAAAGGTGCGGCTTATATGCGTGAAACTACTGTAATTCTTTCTTGTAGAGTGGGGGTTTAAGGATTTCATACATCTGGGATGCTTTGAAAATGGAAACACTATTTTCTATTGTGCTTTTTCTCTAGGGGTTTGTTGTGCAGTGCATAGTGTGGAGATTTGACTCCTAAAATATTGCTGGTTTGTGACTTAGCTGCCTTTCCTAACCATCCTAGGAAAAATATCTATTGGTATAATTTTTGAGCTGCAAGCTCTCTTGGCTTCCAGTTATTTCTTTGAACTCAGTGCAGAATTACAGCATTGCAGAGCCCAGTTTTGTGACTTTACTGAGGTTTTTTCCATCATAAAAAATGCTCACAAAGCACCAAACAACACTGAGTTGGGTAGAAGATGAGAAAAGAAAGCAAACCAAACAAACTACAGTAACACAGTTTAATATTTTACATTGTATTATTTTCTTGTTAGTGGTGGAAATGAAAAAGCAAGTTGTGATCAGTGTCTCAAAATTAAATATAAACATCTGAAAATTTTCAGATAATTTTGTTTAAACAAATCATATATAAATATTGTCAAAGGACTATTTTTGTGTTCTATTCAGAGATAAAGAGGATAGGCTTTTAGTACTCATTAAATATCTAGCTTTTGTTTTTACTCAGATCTTAGTGCTAGGCTATTTTAAAACAAACTTTAAGGAGTTTATGGTTCTCTTTGACCTTGTTAAGATAGATAAACTTTTTAAAACCCCCCAAACTTGCTTGTATAATAACTCTTCTAATTTTAAAATTATCATAGAATCATAAAATAGTTTGGGTTGGAAGGGACCTTAGATATAAACTAATTCCAACCTTTCCATGGGCAATAACATCCTCTAGTAGGTCAGGATTGCTGAGGTCCCCATCAAGCCTGGCCTTGAGCACTTCCAGGGATGGGCCATCTGCAGCTTCTCTGGGTAACCTGTGCCTCACCACCCTCACAGCAGAGAATTTCTTCCTAATATCTGAAAGAGCAGTGATTTAGGTTAGTTAAAAACTTAGCACTATCTGCCCATGTAAAAAGTTGCTGTCACTCTTTTTTATAAGCCCTCTTTAAGTACTGAAAGGCCACACTTATGTCTCCATGGAGCTTTCTTTTCTCCAGGCTGAACAACTTGTCTTGTTGAACAACTTCATGAGGTTCTCATGGGCCCATCCTCAGGTTTGTCCAGGTTCTTCTGGATGGCATCCCATCCTTTTCTTTCTCTGCATCAACCGGTCAGCTTTGTGTCATCTACAAACTTGCCGAGGGTGTGCTCAGTCTCACTGTTAAAGAGGTGATAGGGCTGAGATCCCAAGACAGAGCCCCGAGGAACACCACTTGTCACCAGCTTTCACTTGGCCATAGAGCCATTGATCACAAATCTGGTTGCATCAGTCCAGCCACTTCTTCATCCAAAAAATTGTCCATTCTTCAAACTCATATTTCTTCAATTTGGATATAAGGATGTCATTTAGGACTGTGTCAAAAGCTTTAGAGAAGTCCAGGTAGATTACAACAATTGGACTTCCTTGTGGACTCTTGCCATCATGGAAAGCCATAAGATTGGTCAGGCAGGATTTGACCTCAGTAAAGGTGTGCTGGCTGTCTTGGATCACCTCTTTGTCTTGTATGTGCCCTAACATTGTTTCAAGGGGATCTGCTCTGTGATATTCCCAGGCACAGAGGTAGGTTCACTAGTAGTTTTGTTTCTTCCCTTTTTGAAAGCAGGAGTAGTTTACCTTTTTCCAGTCACCAGGAACTTCACCTGACAGCCATGACTTTTCAAATGTGATGGAGAGGGGCTTGGCAGCAACATCATCTAGCTCCTCCAGGACTTTGGGATGCATCTCTTCAGGCCCTGGGGGGACTTGTGTCTATTCAGTTTCATCAACTGGTTTCAAACCTGCTCTTTGCTTGCAGTGGGAGGAACATCAGTACCCCAAGCCCAGCCTAGAGATTCAGGGACTAGAGAGATATGAGAAGCCTGAGTTATACTTCTAAACCATTGACCTGGATTGAAATAGATGTGCTTTCTGGCTTTCATTTGTCAGAAAACATTTGTCATTGCTTGCAGGGGCAGGTGAATAAAGCATTTGATCTTTAATTAGCCACTGAATCAAGTAACCATAAATGCTTGCTTAGTTCTAATACAAATCTTCATTTAACTTGTTACTTATTTTGAAAGAGCAATGAAAATATTGTTTTTAAATATTTTGGAGGGTCAAATTAAATACTCCTTTCCTGGAAAAAAATTAATTCTGAAGTAACTTTCATGGCAGCAGAGCACATAGGTGGCTTTGAAAGTCAACAGCAAAGATTGCTGGACCTTAAGTGCATGGGCTGGTGGTTTAGAGGACTTTCTGTGGGTAAATTGAAACTTTCCCTTTTTTGTAAAATGTTTGTACTTGGAGCTGAGCCAGAGGACAAGAGAACTGCCTGGATTCCCTGCTCAGCTGGCTGTGGCAGTGAGAAGTGGTGCAGTGCCTCTGCTTTAGCACGGTTTCATGTGGTGTTGGAGTACATCACTGGCAGGGGCACACCAACTGAGGCAGCATCAGTTAACTGCATTAACAGCACTGGAACAGAATTGTTACTCAATTTTTAGTTGAAGGGATTTAGCGAAGTGAATGGAAATCATGAATAACTTGGTTTATCAGAGGGACTGAAATGCTGGGTTATTGGGTTGTTTATCTGAATAAATATTTTTGGTAGCTCTTACCCCATCCCATTCAACTTGTTTGGGAACCTCTTGCTATTGTGCAGGGTATTGCCAGCTGTCAAGGGAAGTGGTGACTCTCAGCTTCTTTTGCTCTTGTTCCTGTAGGGTGTTCTGGGAAACCAAAGCTCAGGTGTGAGGTACATCTGGGCAGCAATGGCAGGTGACAGATCTCCCTGTCATGGTCTTGCTTACCTGAGGAGTTTTTTTTTTTTTTGTTTGTTTGGTTTTTTTTTGGGGGGGTGGGGAGCTGGTTTTAACCCCCTGGGAAGGAAGAGCCAATATGAAAGGTTGAAACAGGAAGGAAAGGAAGGGAAGATTAAAAAGAAAAACTGTCTTTGAAGTCACACTTTGAACCAGCCTCTGAATTCTTACAACCACTGCATAAGTGTGGCTCGTCTGTGCTTGGTGCATGAGTCACAAACATTGCTGCTGCGCTTTTTCAAATCTGTGTTAGGAAGGGAAGTAATGCTACTCCAGCTTTACTGACTTGCAATTGACAGGCAGCAGGGTTATGGGATTTGTCTGCAAACATACACGGGACCTATGGCAGTGAGGCAGTAGGAGAGGGATGTCTGGACTTGCAGTCTGGCACACATGCTAACACAAAATGATAAAAAATAATTTTTCAGTATTTTGTGCATATTGGACAAAAAGAGAAGAAAGCTTGATCTCAAAATTTTGATGAATTTCTATTCAAAGGCATTGACAGGCAGAAATAGTTGCATGTGATGTATCAGTAGTGCAGGTATGCTTTTAGCCCATGCAGAGGCCCTTGTGAAAAAGTTACTGTTTATGGAGAGATTTAGAGCTATTTCTCATCCATGAGCTATTTACTACTTCAACTGAGCTAACATCTATTAAACATTCATTCTAAGTACAATACCCTCAAGAGTCAATTTAGGTAAACTGCAATATCTCTTTCTAGGCTAAAAATTGCTCTGTATAATGCATGTAGGAAAAAATCCATAAAATTATTTTTCCTACTCTTCTCAGTCTTTATTATATTCTGAGATTTTTTTTTTGTGTGAGGTAGTAGGGAAGGAGGGAAGAAAGCTCCTTTGTCAGCTGCATAAAGGGACAGTCGAATCTTTTGTGTGTTAAAGGGGTTTTCGGAATGATGTCTTCAATTTTCTTCTCTTTTAAGTTTTGTATGTTATTATGACTGAAAACTTTCACACTCCCATTGTCATAAACAATAGTCTTTAGAGCTTTGGTATTTTCCTGCCTGGCAGCCAAATGGATGTGTAGAACAACGCTGAAGACAGGGACTTAAATCATGTTGCAATACACAGCCTGTGTGGTTCAAGTACTGTGTGCTATTATAAAAACATTGTGCCTGCAGCGGTGGATGAAGTTTGAGAATTAGCATCACACTTGATTACTGTTTGAGAAGACAAGTGGCTGCCTTGGGTTGAAGGAAAGAGAAAAGATGCTGCTGAAGCTCAGAGCTCACGGAGCTGGAAGGTTGCGGGATAGGAACGAGGGTGGTGTGGGTGAGACCTGCCTGGAGCTGTAGACCTTGGTGAGAAACAGGAGGGATTGAGCTCATCTTCTGGGCTGGGTGTGGCTGGAGAGGGTCTGGGGTCTCCTAACCTTACCCTGGTACCATTGTCCCTCTTGTAGAATTGAACTTTACTGTTCCTTTGGGTCTTGCCAGGTGTTAAGGGATAGGTCATTAAGTGCACAAAGAACTGGGGTGTGCCAGACTTGAGGAGATACCAAGGGATGGGACAACAGCCCAGTGTCTAGTATATTTCTTAATGAGATTAAACGAAGATTTTAACAGATTGGGTATTCCCAAGACGTCCTAACGTCTTTTTAAGAGGGTGTTTTAAAGAGACAAAACCAAAAATATAATTCTGGGACTTTGTGCAAGGATTCTTTGTCCTTTTCACTGTGGCAGTTTTCCATTAAAGCTAATATTTACCTGTACTTCAATGAGTCCCCTCCCACCCTCCTCCTAATCAGTTCTTGCAAAGCACAAGAAGGGGATTCAAGTAACCAATACCAGGATCTAAATTTTGAGTCAAGGAGGGCTCACATCTTACTGTGAGTCTGGTGAGCCAAGCTAAGTCTCACTCTTGTGCTCTGAACTTCTAACTTGGCTAACTAAACTAACTCAAACTGGAAATCATTGGCAGCAAAAATTTTACTCATTTTTTGCACTATCTGAAGTTCATGTCATCTGCAGGTGCTTACCAGCACCACATTTCTGTACAGGTCTGCAACCAGAACAGATGTGTTGGATTAGTCTAGTCTGCTTCAGTCTATCAGTTAGACTTGGTTAACCTGGTTTGCATAGGGAACTGGGTTTGAGTTAACTCACTGATTTTGCTGGAAGGAGATTTGGGAATACCGTTAATCATCAGAGCTGTAGGGAAGGGTATAGGTACCACAGCTACCTACAGAAGGTACCTTGGTAGAGCCTGTGATTTTTTAACCAGGATGTTAAAATGTGTGGTCCAAACTCTGCTAGCAAGTCTGGTTTGATTTATACCTGTTGTGACCATGGTAGAGGATTTAAAAAATTTGGTGTATCACCAAAATGTTTTCATTGTAGACAAAGGCGCAGTGTTGATTGTTCCACCTCATCTAGCTTTGATTGTTTTAATAATCTGCTTAATAAGACTCTCCCCTTATCAAGTAATGTAGCATTAACTTGCTATTCTGAGTCCAGATGAACAAGTTTAAAGCTATTTTCTAGCATGCAGATCTATGTAAGAGATTTATCTCTGTAAACATCCAACAAACCCAGCCAAGTCAGTTTGGGACCCTGGCTTGAGAAGCTCTAATTGCTTGTGAGTTTACTTTGTTTTTCTCTACTCTGTGTACTATACTGTGCTTGATGAATTCTGGCAGTCAAACTGCAGTTCATAGTTCAAAATGCAGATTTTATTTTATTTTTTACCTGTTGTTTTCTCACATGACTCTTTTGCCATCTCTCTTTCTTTATAAAATTCTCAAATTGAACTCTAGGAGCCCTATTTTCCCAGCTTAAAGTAATTTTTTGTCTCACCAGGAATCAGTGGCAGAGCATTTAATGTCACATAGGAGTGTAGCTGTAAAAGGTTTTTCTTTTTTTCTTCATCTTCCCCCTTAAGAAGTAGAAATTAATTCTTTACAGCAATTTGGAATGTTTAGTTCAAAAAATGTCTTAAAACTCCTAATTCTTTTATAATTTTATTTTTCTATAAATGAAATCTGTTATTAAAAAAGTTGATTTACAGCAAGTAGTGAGAATGATAGGTTAATGGAACAGGCCTTAGGAAACTCAAATTTAATCTCCCTGACAGAGTTTCATCTAATCACCCTATGCTATTGGTTGTTTGTGTTTGAGGCTTTTTTGTTGTTGCTTTATTTTAATCACCCTGGTGATTAAAACCCATGATGAGGGATAAAACACATCCTTCAAATGACATGCTGAAAAGAAGGTTCTTAATTTTGGATCTTCCATTTTGGAGAACACATGCAAGTTTACCACTTGACCTCTTAGTCAAGTGGTATTTCCCCCCCCAGGACTGTATGACAGCAATAACTTTAGCCACATTGAGCAATTATCCAGTCAGTTTTCAGTATGTGTCTATGAAAGGGTGTTAACACAAGTGGTTACTCAGAGACCTTATAGTGTTTTGGAGTCTTTGTATGCATTATATTAATGATTTTTTTTTTTAATCCTAGTGTCCTGGGGTGGCATCCATTCTATATCTAACCTAGGAGTTTCAGAATTAATTTTTTTCCATTTTTCACAGTACCAAATAAGATGTTCCCCTTCCCCTCCAGAAGGGTGCACAGCCAATAGACTCATATTGCAGAATGTATTGGGCTGAGAGTCTGTCTCATATAATACCAAATAAACTTCCCAGGATGACTTTTGCACAGCACTCTACCCTATTCTGCAGAGTAATGCAGAGGAGTAAAATCAGCCATATAAGTCAAATCCTTGAGAGGTGCATTACTTTAATACTTCAATTTGCCATGAAAAATTGCCAAAGCATATTTCCAGAGCTAATAATTCCTTTAAAAATTGGTTTCTCATTATCTACTTAGCTAAATAGCAATTTTACCCTTTTCTGAATATAGATCATTAAATTAGAATAGGTTTAACTTTTTTCTCTTCCTGAATCCAGATTCCTTGAGGCTCAGGAGACCAGGCCATGCCTGATGGAACAGAGCAATTCAGTAACTTGATTAAAAGGACTGCGTTGCTCAACAAATAGGCTCAGCAAAGGTCCTGTGTTGAAGCTTTCATGCACCAGCCTTTTAATTTCAGAATGACATTCAATAGGGCAATGAATTAACTAATCAAAAGGACTTGCATGAGTGAGTTAGAGGTGCCTGAACTTGAACTGAGAAAGCAAGCACATAGATTGAATAGAAAGGATGATATTCTTGCTCTCTTTTAAAAGGACCGTACATGTTGGGATGCCCATCATATCAGCACTTCAGAGGTATATTGGCATGTCTTGTGGAGGGAAACAAGGTCAAAAATAGGACGTTCTAGGAACTTCCTTCTGTTCTACCATTTTCAAGTATTCACACCAGTATTTCTAGACCCCCATTTTCACATCTCCCACTTCACATTTCCAGCTTCTATTCAAGATGCGCAGATAAAAGGGCTGCAAAGCAATCAGTGCATTGCCAGAGCCAAAAAAAAAAAAAAATCAATTCAAGCATAACCACATTGTGAATCATATTACTGTGTGAATTAGAAGCAATTCTCCCCATTGTTACTCTAGAAGCAGTGCAATTCCATAGTATTAGGAACAGTACATTAGTAACAACATTTACTGGACTAGTCACATAATGTTCTATCATAATTATCTAGATATGCCTTAAATGAGAAGAGATGTGATAGCAGCAGTGGAGGCATTCAGAGAGTGCCATTCAAATACTGCACAGAGCTCAGGAAGGGGTTTCTGACATGCAATTGGCATTTTGTGCCGTGCTGACAGCGTCATCAAGGGGCTTTTGCACCCACCTCTTCTGAACAAGGGAAATAGCAGACCTCCTGGACCCCAGGCCAAAGCAAGAACCAGGAATGAAGGGAGACAGAAATAATTGTGAGGAAACATGGGAATTTTTCAATCTTGGAGTAATTTCTGGCTTTTCTTTTATTTGGTTGGTTTTGGTTTTGTTTGTTTTGTTTAATAAATAGCAAACCCCAAACTTCATGAGTTACTGTGTTTCACTGCAGGATTGCTGAGTGGCAGTTCTTTATGTGCCCTGCCTTGCAGCACCTCTCTGTGTGCCACTGGCTGTCCCACACACCCCCAGTGCAAAGCTCTGGGGGCAGCTGTGTGCCCAGCTCTACCTGCTGACAGCCAGCACATATGCCCCCAGCTGCAGCCTCTTGCACAAATGCACAGGGTGCTCCTGGCGCTAGCAAATTCCCTCCAGTGCACAACACTGATGAGCCTTCATGCAAGCATCAGTGACCTGAAGCAGAGCTCTGCCTTGTCATTAAAAATTCATCTTGCATGTATTCTGTCTTTTAGAATTAGGCCTTTTAACAGCTCTCCCATCTCCATTTCTGATTCATGAACAGCATCTGACAGGTCCAGGATACTCACCAGAACTGGCAAAATATAATCTTGAAAATTAAAAACAGCCCTTCCTAAAACTGCTTTTTCTTTTTAAAACACCCACCAGTTACAACATTAATTCAGCTACTACTGTTTGTATTTTATTACATCCATTAATGGAAAGGAGAATTAAATAATGTAAAGGAGAGGATGGGAAAAACATTCTTTGGACTCCATGCTCTTTCAAACAGCCTTTCCCTACAGATGACAGATTCAGGTCAGGCAAAATCTAAAATGGGACACTCTTGCCACAGATAACACAATGAACGAGTAGTTGGTGCCCTTTCCCACCCTCACTACAACACAGCCTCAAGAAGACCTGATTTAAACACATTTATTTTCATGATGCTTTGGAAACCTTTTACAGAGATTCCTTCTGCACTTGTATCTTCCCTGTAGTGAGTGTTGCATAGACCCCTAAACAAAATGCTGATTCTCAGGTAGTCACACTTGACTATCTGTAACCAGCAAAGCAGGAGGAGTGGCGAAGAGTTGCAGAAACCCTTCTGAAGTAAAGCATTGTCCTGGTTTGGAGGACAGGCATTTGCTAGGAAAAGCAGGAGCCTCTCTTTGAAATGGAGAATGTAAACCCCCCCACCTCTAAATTATTATAATTTTGAAATTTAAGGGGCTCTCAGGCAAAGATATGGGAATTAGGAATAACAGTTCTTTACTAGGAAAATTAAAACCGAAATACAGTTCTACAAAGAAACAAACTCCAAACACTGACAAAGTCAGAATACAACCTTACACCCTGTCAGTCAGGGTGTCGGTAGCAGTCCGATTAAATGGTGGCTACAGTCCTCTTGCAGTGACAGATGTGGTTCAGTTGAAGCCGTGCTCCTGTAGATGGGTGCAGTTTCCTTCTGAAAGTCCAGTGGTGATGTGGAGAAGTCTGGTTTGCCTCTGCAAGTCCAGTGGAAACAAGGAGCTCCCTAGTGTCCCCAAACCTCCTTTTTTATCTTGGTAATAAATATTGGACTCTTCACCCTGGCTGCAGCATCTCTCAATGTGATGAAGTAATTTTATCAGTCACACAGTGGGACTCAGTGGGACATTAGCAGAAGATAACTTTCTCAAGGAAAGATGAGTTGTGAAAGGATAAAGAACAATGTCCCACGTGGTTTTAATGGATGACCCATTAGCAGAGTATCTCCCACAGAGATAAGGATCACTGCCCCCACCTGCTCTCAACAGGTGGTGATAGAATAGATCCCTTTGATTATCCTGTATTGCAACATAAGACAAGCATCCAGAAAATAGAGAGGAAATGGATACACATGTTTATGTATATCCAAAAATGTATCGCCACTTGTGCAAACTAGCAGTCTTCAGGGGAAACCTGTTTTCCCCTCATCTTATCCAATTTTCTCTAGACACAGGAACTAGAAATACATGCTCTCAGATATGTTTCTATGGCTGCCAGAGATGAGAAAATGAATCATTGCAGAAGTCTTTTTGTGGTTTCTTATATATTGTTGTTACTACCACCATCAGATCTTCCTTAGTCCAATACCAAGCACTACTATGTACTGCTTCTCATTTAGCAGCTGAATTTTCTCCCAAGAGCTGCAAAAGACTGATTTACCCTGTGAAAAGCCAGGTGTCACATTAATTACATCAAAATACAGATATCATTCAGCTAGGGGAGTGCAGTATAACAAATGTAACACACAACATACATAGACTACCCTCCCCCTGACAAAGACAGCAACTCGAAGTTCTGACCCAGCAACCAGCCCTTGTCTTAAGGACAGAATTGGTCACTGAGCACAAGAAGTTTGTTACTCTGCATGGGAATCACTGAAGTTGAGAAGTGGGCCTATGACTTTTAAAAAGATAGAAATTATGGTACAGCTTAAAATGACAATGAAGCCATAGCATCCTTTTGGCATCTAAAGGTTATATACTCTCACTATTATAACAAACACAGTAAGGCTCTGGCTTATTGGGTATGCTCAGCTGTTCATAATAGTTTTATAATATTAGTTCAATATGTTCCTTTTTTTATATACTATGAAATTGAGATTGTTTTGCCAAGAGATCTTCTACTTAAAAAAAAAGAAAAGAAAAAGAAAAACCTTTTACAGCTACACTCCTATTTGGCCTTAAATACTGTGCCACTGATTCCTGATGAGATAAAAAATCTACTTTTAGCTGGGAAAAATGGGGCTCCAAGAGTTTGGTGTGGTTATTTTTATGAAGAAAGATAGATGGCAAAAAGTGTCATGTGAGAAAACAACAGGTAGAAACTAAAATAAAGTCTGCAGTTTGACTGCCAGAATCCAGCAAGCACAGTATAGTACACAGAGTAAGAACAACAGAAAAAAATCCACCAGCAGTTAGTGAGAAACTAGGCAACCAATAGCTTGGGGCTGTCCCTAACTCTTTAGTTAGTCTTGTCTTTAATTAAAAAATAAGAAAGAAAATAGCAGTCACCTAAAGCTGATTGCATCAAACTTCCACCAGCACTGAGGTATTCATCAGTGCACCTTATGCTGTGACCCTAAGAAGAGGTAAGAGGCAGGTGTAGGAGCAAAGTACCTTAACTGTAATTTTGACATCCTTTAATAGAAATTTATTTTGTTTAACTTGGAGGAAGAATGTGAACAATTGCAAGTGACACACAGTTTGTCTCTATGGCTTCTTAGACTTGTTTCATCTTGAGCACTGCCATTCTTTTGGATGACTGTACTTGTGCTGGAAGGCTTAAAATAGTCTAGAACATCCAGACATCCCAGATCAGAAAGGGCAAATTAATTATGCCAGGAGGCTGGTTTGGTTGTTGAATACAAAAATCTGTTTAGCAACCTCTCAACAAAAGAACACATAAAACATGGAGGAGCTCTACTTAAAACTTCCGTGGAGTGTACAGTCCTAGCTCTGTGGTCTTGATGGATCAATCAGTTAAAGTAATAGATGTACAAGAAATTAATGAATATTAACATTAATATTAATAAATACCAAATAATTATTAATTGAATAATAATTTATTAATTAATAATTATAATTGATATTGTATTCATTAATATTAATCTACAAGTATTTATAACATCTATATTCCTATTTCTATTTAAGCCTGCCTAAGCCCTACTTCTTGCTTATTCTCAGTATGAGTGCCCAAGTCACATCCCTCTAGAGTGCCTCAAATAGAGCTGGCAGAAATCATCTTCTTGATGCTTATTGTGTGACAAAGGCTTATCATGTTTTTCTTAATTTTCATTGGGAGGTCTGGCAGGAGAGAGCTGGCAGAACAGGAAGAGGATCTGGTTCTGAAAATTAATACCACCATCCTTCCTGAAAATGCTTTTATTTGGAAAATATTTGGGGTTTGCTGGTTGTCCAGAAGTCCTTCTTGGATGCAAATATCCAGAGAAACATTCTGGCCATCCTAGTTTAATTATTTAACCTAGGACAATAATTAGGCTTTGTGTGCTTTAAAGACTCTCATTTTGTACAGATATATGTGACTGAATAATTTATCAGGAAAGTAAATAGGAAACCTCTGCAAATGGCTCCACACAGTGCAAAGACAGAAATATCTCTGCTGTGCAGACTTTGTGTGGGATCATCGCCATCTCATGACAACCAGTGCAAAGCTGGTAAAACCAGGGAAGTACATGACTTTACTCTAAAGCTGTGTATAAACATACATGTTCTCTTTCTGCTGTTTTTTCAGGAGTGTTTCTAAGCTTGGCTACAGTGAAAACACTTTTCTCAGTAATGTTGCTTTGATCTGATTTTGTAGCAAAAGGCTGAGTATTTGAGTTAGTGTTATTTGTAGGTCTAATACATTAAGTATTTTCCAGGTCAGTATTAAATTAAATATGTGATGGTCACAGCCTTTGCTTTACATATGTTTGTATAATTCCCTTATTCCCAGAGGTCAGTTGTCAGCTCCTCAGTCATAGGAAATTCAGACACCAGAAAAAGAACCAATAAACTTGTCATATTATAGTCTGAATTTTTAATAAAACCCATTGGGAGTACTGTGCAGTGCTATTGAACATATTCTGTAGAGCAGCTAGATAAGAAATATTCTTAATATGAAAGGAGCTATTGATTATTCTGAAGCATATCCATTTCTTGTATGCTGTTCCTCTGAAGACTCTGAATTTCTTCTTGAAGAATACTTTTGAGGATCATGGCATTTGTTTGATTTTGTTTACTTTGTTGTGGGTTTTGTTGTGTTTTTTGTTTTTTTAATACCTGTTGTAGGACAATGTCAAATGCATGAGAGGATTGAAATCTGTTGTGGGAGGAATTAAGGCTAACAATAAAATAAGGGGATATAACACTGATAATTAATGAAATAAAGGATATAGGTCTGGGTAGAGCCCCATAATCAAGAGATGGTGGGAAGTGATGAATTGTGTTTCCTGGACAAAGCAATAGGGATAGAACAAGGCAGGATCAGTTTGAAAGGAGCAATTTTCTAAGTATGTTTTTAAAGGGAAATATAAAAAAACCCCACAAGCATGTCATCAGTCACAGGCTGTTTCACATGCAAAATTATTCTGAAATTTTTAAACTAGGCTTTTAGGCTTTTTAAGTATTCCATCCTTTCGGCCTGACTAGATAACTTCCTGAGACCCCCCCCGAAGTTTCAACTTGTTGTGACTCTTCACCTTTTTTTCCACTGGCCAAAACTATTTATTAAATTTAATTTAAAATAGTTTTGTTTTGAAATTCTGTTTGTAGGTAACATACCTCTTATTTTGAGCAGGCGGTTGCTTTTTTCCTCCCTCGTAATAATAATGAGTGTGAATGGAAAGGTACAAGTTGAAGGAGGACTGCTAAAAACAGTGTCAATACTGTGGGTGTGTAGTCAGAAGTTGAGATGAGATAACACTTGCATCAACTATGAACTGTTATTTGGCACAGTTTTGCTTGAAATCAATGGCAAGTATATCAGCATTGTTTTGTCTTTATGTTTTTTCACATTATTTCAATTTATATAATGCTCAAATTCACTCAAGCCTAGCAGAAATCCTCTTGTTTCTAGACAGTACAAGCATAGTACAATCTCCCATATTTTGTCATTCTTTTTTGTATTGAAAACGTTACCCCATTGTTGACGTGTTATTAAGGTTTCTGCATGCAAAGGTCAGCTCTCAGTTTCCTTTTGTCTGGAAGATGACATATATTAAAATTTTATAACAGTTCCCGCTAGTTTCAATCCCACAATCATATGGCTGATCAATATGGCTGTTCTTCGCAGCCTATCAAGTGCAACAAATGCCTAGGTGAGCAATAAGGAATGTGGAATTAGGCTCTTCTAAGCAAGACTTGTTTGCATAAATGTTTAAACCTGGTCACAGGAGTGCTGGTAAGACTCCTTTCACTTCAGATGAAAAGAGCTGCCAACACTTTCACATATAAAACAGCTGATCTTTGGAAATAAGATACAGAAAAGATGGGTGCACCTGGGTGCAGGGCTACACTTGTAACCAAGATTTTTTTCACTGCACAGCCTGCTCTTTGCACATAATTAAAAAAAAAACTAAAAAAACTAATCTTCTCTTAGTGTAAAAGTCACAGATATTAGGAAGGGGATCCAGATCATCCAAGGATATGCTTTTTTGATTTGTGTGAGAAGACTGGCCTTGCTAGTCCAAGCAACCTCTGTGGGTTAGCAGTTTGGTGGGAGTGAATTTGAAAGCAGAGGCCAGAATTCCACTTGTTCTTCAGCCAGTAAAAAGGGTAGAACCAAACACTTGTAGCTGAAAAGCTGGATTTCTGATGTTTCCATCAGAAAACTTTAGATAAGGTCAAGGCAATTATTTTTTTTTCTCTATACACTTACTCCACTGTGACTAACACAATGGCCTGGTGCCTCTAGAGACTATTATGCCCCTGGACATTATTATGTGGATAATAAGATTAGCTTAAAAGCTTGGAGAGTCACTAAATGCATATTTTCAGTATGAGATACATTTTTCTCAAACAGCATGACTTTTCGTAATTGATTGCATATTTAAAAATGTCAGGCAGCGTCCTGCTAAGTTTATTGATGAATGCAATGACTGAAATGTAATATTAAGGGGAAAAAAATAACACAGCATCTAACAAACAAATCACGGTTTTCTTTTAAATCTCCTCTTGTCGTGGGCTCTTTGAAGGATGTGCAATACATCTTTGAGAACAAATATTACAGCTCATTGAATATTTGTGAAGGATTAAGATGTCTGTCCTCCTGGCCAGCTCTTTAACAGGGAGGATGTTGCCAGGGCCAATTCTCCATGATGAAACTATTTGGATGAGCTGCTCCCTTTTACCTTTGTAAAGAAGCCAAACTATCAAATACCTTAGCACTAAAAAGATTTATTGAAATATGCTGTGATTGTGAAGGGTTCAGATACCTTTTATCACCATTATTTGATCTGTGTGCCCCACTGGGACTGATTGATCACTTAGTGCTTATCAGTAGATGAGTGTGTGAACTGGATTGAGTGGTACTGATTGAGCTGCCAGGTGCCATTACAGAAACTTGGGACAATTCCAGCATTAGGTGATCCTGTGGTCTGATATAATATGATTGCTTCACTGAATAGGTCAAGTTATTTACCAAGTTATTTTTTGGTTGGTTTATTCTTTTGTTAGGTTTTGTTTGTTTGGGGTTTTTTATATTTTTGGGATTTTTCTCGTTTTTTGGGGTTTTTTAAATTTTTTTTTTATTATTTTTTTCTTTTTCTGAATGTGTTTTGTTGTTTGGATATTTAGTTAGGGGATGGGAAAAATAGGATCTTAACAGCTTTCTCACTTCATGCAAGTGTTAAGTTTTCCCACAAAAATAAGCAAACATGGGGAAGTGACTTCTTTCCAGTCCTCTGCTTCTATGTTTACATATAACTGCAGACCTGCAATTTTTTGTTTCTGTGGATAAATGACTAATTAGGAAAACCCAGAGAAAGACATGGGGATTGAATTTAGGCATTAATTTCTTCAAAATAAGGAGAGCATTTACAGAGTCCTCTGCAAATTGATGAGTCATATGAAATTATTTCAGTCAGTAAAGCCAGCAGAAGTTCATCTTGGTGGATACTGAAAGCAAGTATAAATATTATTTTAAAGTTTATAAGCTCTGAGGAGTTGGTTTTCTTCTGATATATTGGGTAGGAAAGACAAATGCCTCTCTTAATATAGGCATAATCTGATATTAACCTAAAACTTAATTTGTTTTCTTTAGAAAAACATTTATGCTTGCCTTGCTGTAGGTTTCATAACACTTTCTCTTCAGCTCCTATGATATTAATGAAGTTGGGATGCTGTTTTGCATCACTTTACACTAAAGATGCACTGAAGTTATATTAAGGTCTTCTGACACTTCCAGTACACTACTCCATTCTGCATTGCCGACTGACATTAAGAAATTTTTATGCTGGAATTTGTGTTCCTAACTTCAAAAGACAGTCCAAACATTGCTTAAGTAAGGTTCCAAGAAAGTGACATTTTTTATACTTTTAAAATAAAATGCAATGGTCTTGTCTTTGATCAAGACTAAATTCTCTGTGTGGTAGATGAGGGAATTTCCTCTACCTTTTTTCACAGGGGAGATGTTCCATACCTCTGAATGTCTGTCCACACTGAGACCCCTGAGGGACACCATTTGCAACTCATTTCCATCTGGACATCGAGCTGTGGTCACTACTGTCTGGATGTGACCATCCAGCCAATTCCTCATCCATAGAACAGCCCATCTATCAGATCTGTATCTCTCCAATTTAGAGAGAAGGCTGTTTGGGCAATCCTGAAAAAAGCCTTGCAGACCTCCAGACAGTTGATGTCCGTAGATTTATCCTTGTCCAATGCTGTAGTCTCTCCATCACAGAAGCCTCTGGGCTAGTCAGGCGGGACCTGCCCTTGGTGGGGCTGTGCTGAATCAGCTCTCCGTTCTCCCTGTGCCTTAGCACAGCTATTGGGAGGATCTGTTCCAAGATCATTCCAGGCATAAAGGTGAGGCTAACAGGTTTATAGGTCTCAAGATCCTCCTTTCTACCCTTTTTAAAGATGAGGACGATGTCTCTCTTTTTCCAGTCACCTGGGACTTGACTGCCATGACTTTTCAAATGTTGTGGAAAGTGGCTTGGCCGCTGCATCAACTAATTCCCTCAGGGCTCTGGGATGCATCTTTCAGCTCCCAAAGACTTATGTACTGTAATTTCACACTTATAAGCCGCACCAGGTGATTAGCCGCACTTTTTGTTTGTTTCTTTTTTTCCAATGCAGCAGGGTGGGGGTGCTGCTGAGGGGCCGGCAAGTGGCGGCGCCATGAGAGTGCAAGAGCCGAGCAGAGCCAGGGGAGCATGGGGGCCTGGCCACTTGCCAGGGGAGCACGGGAGCCAGGCAGCACCAGGGGAGCGCGGGATCCCAGCTGCTCGCCAGGGGAGCACGGGAGCCGGGCTTTGCCAGGGGAGCACAGTAGCTGGGCAGTGCCAGGGGAGTGGTGGGAGGCGGGCAGCGCCAGGGGCTGAGGGGCGGGGAATGCCTGCTTCCATCTTCCCCGCTCACTCCGCGTGGCTGCTGAGGGGCAGGGAACGCCTGCTTCCCCCATGGCTCACACTTCCGGGTTGGCAATTCTCTGGAATTTGTCCATAAATAAGGCGCACCTGGTGATTAGCCGCACTTACGGGATCGGCTCTATTCTTCAGTGAAATAGATGTGGCTTATCAGTGTGAAATTACTGTATGTTTAGATTCCTTAGGTGGCCACAAACCCAATCTCCTCTAAGAGTGCTCTCACTCAATCCCTGTCTTGCAGGCCATCAATGTTAGAGATACAGGAGCAGACTGACAATGAGGATTTGGACAAAAGAAGTCGAGTACCTCAGTTTTCTCCTTGTCTGTTGTTACCAGTTAGTTCAAGTTTGTCTTTCCTCTTTTGGCAAAAAGGAGTGAGAGCTGTGTTTGAGAAGAGAAACTAACAGATTAACTTCTGGGAAAAGAGGAGCTGTACATTAGGCGAGGAAGTTGGAAGGTCTAGGCAATGTTGTATTTGGAAAGAGCTTGGATGAATAGATGAAAACAGAGGAGAGATTGGTACTGTGGTAAGGATGAGGTTTGAGCTCAGATTAATGAAACAGAGTCTTAAAGTGTTAGATGGGATGATAATAGGGAGCTTCCTGAATCAAGATGATTTGGGTGATGGGAGCACAAGGCAAGGAAGGGTTTCTTTTTGAAACAAACCAACCAGTGTGTTGCTCTTCTTCCTCCCAGAACCCCACCCCAAAAAAGAAATCAAATAAACTCCAAACCAAAAAAGATCTATTGTGGGAAAGAAAGTAGAGTGGGTTGAGAAGCACTCAAGACTGGAAGCTACTTCAAAAAGGAGAGTTGGTAGAAGATTGGACTCAGATGAAGAGCAGAAATGGAAACTGAGCTAAGAGTAGGAAAGAGGGTAGGCAGAAATAGCAGCAAACAGGAAGGATGCATAAATGAGCAATGTATAGCTGTGCTACAGTCTGGAATAGGACCTGAGGTTTCTTCTTTTTTTTTTGTATTGCTCTACATCTATAATTTATAGCAGAGTTACCAGTGAACAAACCCTTTGCTAATGAAATGCTTGCCTCCTATCACCTCTGCTGCTCTTGCTGTGCTTTCTGGCAGAAGAGCTTTTGCATTCAGTGTAATATTTGCTGCACAGGTCTGAGTACTGTATGCCTGTGCCAGCAGCCATTGTCTGGGAGTAATTGCTTTCCTAACAGGAGATGAAAGTGCATGGGCAAAGCTCCTTTGTACAGACCCCACTGCCATGGAGTGTGTTTTAGCACAGCCTTTACTTTGCTATGGCCTATAGCAGACAGGAAAGTCTATTGCTGCTGTGAGGCTTCACCATAAGCAGGAGGTGTCTGTGCCATAAAAAGCCCTCTGTCTGGTTGATGCTTGTGTTTTGTACCATCAAGTGTTTGTTGGATTGTCTGCTCATGATTTGCTTTCTGAATGACTCTGGCCTATTTCATGTAGTAGCTCCCTGCTTTGAAACTCAAAGCCAGGCGCTCCAGGGTCAGGAAATGCCAGAACAAAATATGCTGTATTAATTACTTAATTGAGCCTTCTAGTTTGTGTGTGTTATGACACTGGTTTTTGTTAAGTGTTCATATGCCTTTCTGTGACAGTACTGCAGCAGGAGAGTCTTTGCCATCTTTGTTGGCTATTTTACCACTCTTTTTGAGAGCAAATGGCTTGTGAGTGACTCACTCCTTAACTTGCCTGTAGGAAAGATCAAATGCTTGAAAACAAGAGAGTACAGGGCTCCCCAGCCCTGTGATGTGAATGATATCTCTGCATTGTCTTCAGTAGAGTTTAGAGTGGACTTCAAATTCAGACAAAATTTGGACTTGATTTTTTTCCTTTTCCAGTGACTTCATAGATAGGAAGACACATAAAAGAATGATTTCAGTACAGCTCCCTTAGTTTCAGAATTCTTTTTCTTGCATTTTTTTCAGACACTAAATAATATAAAGCACAGTTATATATTAAAATATGTTATTTTAAAATCTCATGATTTTTACATGTTTTAAACATTTGGATGCTTTGTTGTTCAAGTGTGATCTTTGATGTAATTATTAGACTTCTTCTTAGGTGAAAAAACCCCACAAACAGTAAAGATTTATGTTCCAATCTAGTAATGCAATTTAAAGTGATGTAAAGAATCTAAAATTAGGTAAAAAAATCGATTTGTTTTATAGTCAAGGGAATTGCAAGGAACAAAGCATTTGGTAAGTAGTATAAGTTGTGTGTAATTATGATAGAAGATTCACACTACTTAAGCCTCGGGATATCACTCGAGAGAATTTTCAGGATCTTGGAAATCTTCGTAGTTTAATTAAGACATTATTGGTTTAAAAAGAAGCATGAAGGTATTCTGAGCTTTTTAAAAACAATTGCTTCAAGAGAGTCTTTCCTCTGACACGCGCTGTAGCTACTTCCATACGTATGTTCCAAACTCATTGTAAGGATCTGATCTCCTTTCTCAGTGTGCAGCAGCTGTTGTGGTTTAACCCCAGCTGGCAGCTAAGCACTACACAGCTGCTCACCCCAGTGGGATGGAGAGAGAACTGGATGAGTAGAAGTGAGTAAAACCCATGGGTTGAGAAGAAGACAGTTTAATGGGTCAAGTGAAAGCTGCACACACAAGCAAAGCAAAATAAGGAATCAATTTGCCATGGACAGGCAGGTGTTCAGCCATCCCCAGGAAAGCAGGGCACCATCACATGTAATGGTTGCTTGGGAAAATGAACCTCATCACTCCAAATGCCTTCATCTTCCTTCTTCTTGCCCCTGTTTTATATGCTGAGCATGATGCCACATATGGTATGGGATATCACTCTGGTCAGTGGAGGTCAGCTGTCCTGGCTGTGTTCCTTCCCAGCTCCACATGAATCCCAGCCCACACACTGGTGAGGTGGTTTGAGCAGCAGAAAAGGCCTTGACACTGTGTAAGCCCTGTTCAGCAATAAAAAACTCCCCTGATATTATCAACACTGTTTTTGCAAAACAAAACATAGCCCCATACTAGCCATTGTAGGACAATTAGCTTAATCCCAGCCCGAAACAGCACAGCACATCTGCTGGGGGTAAGGCTATCACATAAATCACTGAAACACCTTGATGAGGAAAAACTCTGTTTTGGAGAGCTACTAGGACCCTGCAGAAACACCGAAGAAATTCTCCTTTATAGCCATAAAGTTATATTAACTGAGCAAATAGTTTTGAATGGATATTGGATATTTTATGTGATTTCTCTCCCTGTGTTTGCAGAATGTCCACAAAGAATTTGATAATATGCTCAAGTGTATTTGCTGTTCAATAAAATTTAAGTAGCAAACAATGTCCTTCCATAAACACTGATTTCCATTTTTTACTGCATATTTGTGACCAGCCAGTGGGTGTTATTTCGTCTGTCTGGTTTGACCTTATATGACCAAAATCTCATGGAAAGAGGGTTTTCTCTTAGACTGCCATAGAAAAATACCTGTTTTAAAGTTCTGTTCTTTGCTGCTCTGAAGGGAAAATATGGAGACAATTCTTCACTTTTTTGAGTGAAGACAGGTGGGCCTGGTATAATTATCTTCATCTGTAGTAATCATCACCCTTTTAGGAGAAGATGCAGACTGTGCAGGGAAATTTACAGGATACATTAGACTCAGTTTCTTATTTGTGTCGGAGAAAGAACATTAGGGCCACACTGTGTATATGTTCTCTTCATTCCACCTCTTTTCTAGTAAATCTCCATTCTGGACCAGCAGACTCTGCTGGCAATAGCAGTGACATTGCAGTGCTGTCAAAAAAGATTGGGAAACTGGCCAAGGTGAAGCTGGGACAGAAGGACTTTGATAAGTTTGGCAAAGAAAAACAGTTAGAAAAGGAAAGTCAGAGGCAGATACTCTCTAAAAGGGTTTAATGAGAAACCATTGCTTACTGTGGTTTTTAAGGGGAGCACTGGCTTCCAGCTTCTCAAGAGCCTCAATCTTGCATGTTACATGTCTGAGGTCCCACTAGAGAGGTGTTTGGAACAGGAACACCTTGTTGTGTTCATAATTAATCTCTAATGTCTGTATCCTTTTCTTACCTCTCTCATGGCTTTTGTGGTCCTCTTAGACCATGCTATTGACACAGTGTCAATAATCCTACTGAATACCATAGAATAACTGATCTAGAGGGATTAAAAGGTGCATTTTGGGTAGTTTGTGCTTTTCTAGCACAATATGCCGTGGAAAAATACTGTCTGTATTAGATCTAAGCGTTTGGTTCTGGAGGTTACCAGGATTTTGACTGTGGTCAGTGTGGCTGTAGAAGACCCAGCCACTCCAACCTCACTGTCACTCCAAAAGGGAAGCAGTTGGTCCCTTTTGATAACTGGTAAGATGAACTGTTGTGCCAAATATCTATTTTCTAACTAAAGAGCATGTGGGTACAGCCACTCTGTTGGCAATAGAGGATAAAATGGGTATTCCACACCTTACCCTTGGGAAAGAACTCTGGCTACTGGAAAAAGAATAGCTGCTCTTCAATTTTACAGGAGCCTGGTTCAATCACAGCAACACATATCCTCTCTGAAGACAAGAGTTATGTGTGGTTTTTGGTTTGGATCTTTTATTTTGAGGTAAAAAGGGGAAACTGACTTTATTCTTACCTTTTGTGGTTTGTAAAGACTGTCTTGTTTTTGAATAGGCAGAGTCATTGTCTTGTGGTTACTTGGAGGTCATCTCTGAGTCCATCAGGCAACAAGTTGATAAACAAGCTTCATTATTTGTGTGGGGACTATGTTTTGAATTGGAATTAGTGAAGTAGGATCAAGTGCAGTAATTTGTACCTAAAAATTTGCTCATCTAAGGTAAAAAATTACAGGAAATCTTACAGGTTGTTTGGGTAAGCACAGACTGCATGAAGGACAATGTGGAATTGGCCTTCCTCCTGATGATATTTTCCCCTATTTTAAAATGTAGGTTGTAGGACAGATGCGTGTCTTGACTCCCCATGATCAGCAGGGAGACAGCTGGCCAGAGGTGACAGCTGTGACAGGGAGACAGCTGGCTTCTTTCTCTGGGTGACTGGTAAACAGTACTTACAGATGTGTTTGTGGTCTGCCTGTAATCAGACAGGGGTGTATGGGCATTTGTGAGCTAATCTGAGCAGTGGTAGGAATGAACTGGACAGGCACAAGTGAGTGCTAATTGTTTTGCAGTGCAACAAACCACCAACTAGCATGTCTCTCCTATTTTCCACATCCTTTCCACCATAAATTGTGTTACCCAAATGTTTGAATTCTGATAGTCATAGTGCTATATGAACCCAAAACTTAATTATCTGAGGGATTTGCCTGTCTCTGTGTGGTTTCACCTTGAGTGACAGCTGTGTATGATGGGACATTTGAGATGAGTGTTAAAGGAAAATAAAACAGAAAGCTTGCAACTAGAAAAGTCAGAGACTAGAATGACATAACAAATTGTAACATCCATCAGTGGTTTCCTCATCCTAGTCTTCCAAAAGCATCAGACCAGGATAGAAGCAGGACCACTCCATCCTTATTAACAGGTAGGAAAAGTGAGGAACAATGTGGTCTTGGAGTTATTTGCTGTTTGGAAATGTCAGCTCCTTGGGCACAGAGGTTGGTGGTCGAGAAGCTATAGTGCAGTTTGGCATTCTGCACTGTGATAGTTTCAATCAGCTTACTCTTTGGGGAGCCTCTTTCACCCTCTTAGAACAAAACACATTGTATTATTCAGATGAAAAGAAGTGCTCAGTTTCTCTTGATGTCAGGTCCTGATTTTCCTGACACAGTGGGAACAAGTGCTTGCCAGTTCTGTACCAGGTAAGATCATGTCAGACAACTGACAAAGCCAGGCTAGATTGAAATGGTTTCTTCTTTCCTGTGAAGAGTGGGGTTTGCTCTCCTGGAAGCTGGCTGACTGCTGGCTGTTAGGTAAACAATGCAGTTGTACACATTTGTTACTAGTATTGTGTATTTTACTGTAAATGAAGAAGACAGAACAGGGATGAGTTCCTCACACTTGGGGTCTATGCTGTGTCAGCTGTGGAGCTTTCAGCCTGTAGGTGCTTGAGGGGCAATATCAAGGGTTCCCTGACTTTAGATCATTATAAATGAAGGGTGAGCATTTCCTAAAACACACCACTACAAATGGCACAGCTTAAATGAAATTATTTTGTACATAGCAAAAATCGAAATGCCTGAGTGGTGGGTGAGAAATGGAGTGATATTTGAGCAAAATATTTTGAGTTTTCATGAAGCCAGCTTAAAAAAAGATTTTGTGGCCTTTAACCTTTGCTAGACTAAACATAGCATAATCAGAACTACTGCTTTTTTTTAACTTACCTAAAGCTGTTTTTGAGGTAGCATTTTCTGTTTTCTCTTTGAGAGAAGACTTTTGTGTGATCATTGTCTAATTTTAAGTATAGTATTCTCTGTTTGTAAATGGGGACAACAAAATTAGGTTTTGATGTCTTGGAGCTTTTATCTTTGTATTAGGGGAGTTTGAGGCTACTGTTTTGAAAAGTACAAAATATGAAGCAATTTTTAAAAGTAAAGATAAACTGAAGATGAGAATATTGGAAATAAGGCAATAGAAAATATAGCTTCTTCTCTGAGCTGTCTCTTTGGTTATTGCTTTAACTACTGGGGAAAGGCAAGGACAGCATCCAACAAAAAACACAAAATACAGCAAAGTTAAAAATTGCAATCTCTGTGGCAATTAGGAAACCCATTATATTGATAACAAACTTAGAGGCTTTCCCAGAATCTGTTTCACTAAGTTTGTCACCAAACTACTTCTAATTTTCCTAGACAATTTCATATAATGGGCAGATTTGAAGTGTTTTCATTTTGGACAGCAGGTTGATGCTAAGACAGAAATTTTTCTAGCAGACTGCTAAATTTCACATAATAAGAAATACTAATTGTACTGGACAGCAGATAGATAAGCTGAGGAAATTAGAAAGGTTGGTACCCTTGAAAAATTTGAGAGCAATTTTCATTAAAGCCTTAATTTGAAATATGGCAAACAGAAATTAGAACCCATTTTGAAAAGTTAAGAAGTGAAAGCAACTTTAAATATTTAATTTTCTCAGTAATATTTTTGATTGAACAAAATTCTGAGGGGGAAAAAAAATTCAAAATACCATTTGTCTCAGTTCAAAATGTGTTCACTGACTAAAAGGGCTTACTCAGGAATTCAAAGTACCAAGGAGTGAAAGATAAGTCCTCCCTATTTGTCACTGTATTCAATTAAGTTGCCCTTCTGCTCTGAAACATCGTTCTAACAACCAGACTAAAGTTGCAATAATTTGTATAACTTTTCATGAGTGTCTCTTGAAGGAATGCATGGGAAGTACTACACCCCCATAAAAGATGTTTGTCTCTGTATTAATAGTTACTCTGTAGGCAGTGTGTAAGTGAGGTGTTCAAGAGCTTGCATTTTTGTTGGTAGAGTTTGACCAGCCAAAGTTGTCATTGCAAATGGCTTTATAAAAGGCTGTTATGGATGGTCTCAGCTGGAATATAGTGCTTGTTTAATGTAACTATGGTCTTCTACACCCTGTCTTCTGCCCATAACATCCAGGAAATTGCAGTGATATTTTTCCTTTTCAGTCCTAAATTATTTTTACTGAGTTAACCAGACCTTCTGACACACTAGCTAATTATGTGAGTGAAGTCAAAGGAAGTCAAAAGAGTGAAGTCCTGGAAGGATCCTAGCTTTGTTTTGTTCTACAAGGAGAAGGCAAAGGGAATGTGATCTTAATGCTGTCATCTGAGAAGATGCAGCCAGGGTTTTCTTGGAGGAACAGTGGTAGGATGTTTGGCAGCAGGCATAAGCTGTAACAAGGAAAACTAGCAATAAATTGTTGTCAGAAAGAGTGGTCAAATACTGGAAGAAGGGCCCAGAAAGGTAGAGGGCTCTTCATTGCTGGAGACTGCCAGAGTTCATCTGAACCAGATCTGCTTTGAGCTAAGGATGGGAATTAGAAATTCCCAGAGATCCCTCTCAACCTTAATTACTCTTACTAGACAATTGGTCTTCATGAACTGTATTGAATATCCATTGCAATTTGACTGTAGGTCCTGTCAGATATCAAAATGACTGAGAATTAAAGAGCTCCTTTGTGGTATCATTGGGAAACATGATGTAGGTATCTTCAAACTGATCTGAGAATTTTCTTGGGCAACCTATTTCACTTGAAAGCATAGCCTTGGCAGAAGTCTGAAATGGTCATAGGTTACTTACCGTAGATGGAAAGAACATGGCTGCTTGGAGGCCAGAAAAGGGGAGGAATGGAAAAAGATGAAATTTCACACTGGAAAGTCGCTAAATAAGAAATGCTGCAGTAATGATTTGATTTAAACTGTTTTCTTAACATGTTGTAAAATACCCATGTTCTTGTAAAAGGTAAAATTAAGAGCCAGCCAGCCAGCCAGGTAGGAAATGTAATTCGTGTCAGGCTTTCTAGTTTATGGTATAAATCTCATGAGAAGAATTGGCATTTTCCTACAGCAAGTATTAAATATTTGCCTGTGTTATTCCTACCTTCAATTAAGTTAATGTTTAGGATGCCTCTATGTGCTTCATTTAATAAAATATTATGCAAGTGAATAATTTGAAGAATTCTTCAGTGAAATATGGAAATAATTTTCATGTAGCATCAGCAAGTTAACATCTTATTTTGATGTACTGCTCTACACTTAATATCCCATCTCAATCTTTGTTGATGCATTTACTCCCAAGTTGAAGGAATTTAAAACACTAAATGGTGTGACTGTACATTCAGTCTCATTACAGACTTAATGCAACAGCAGTCAAGCACCTCATTATTGTACAACGCAATTTTTGTAGAGGGCAGAAATTATAGGTAAAATTTACATGTTGACTCCAGAGCATAAAGAGTGTCATCCATCATTCACTGGGTCAGATCTGAATTGTTGTAATCTTTGTAATTGAAAAAGAGTGCTTATGACTGAAACAGCAAAATTCTCGTAAAAGTGTGTATCTTTTCAAAATGCTTTAGAAATTTTTAGTACATCTTTTCCACAGGTATCCAAGGGTGGATTTGATATCATAAAGAAGTTACAAAGGCATCTGTCACTGAGATTTTGATGGATGTGCATTGGGTGGACTGATTTGTGAGAACGTTTACCCTAATCCATGTTCTCTGTTATTAGTTTGTATGGGTTTTTTGCTTTTTCTTTACCTCTCCAAGCACCTCTACCTAAGGGGGCTGCTGACACATGAGAAGAAAATAACAACCAAATCTTCTACTAGTTAAGAAGAACAAAAATTATGATCTTGGATTCCATACTTATGAAGATCTTTTAAATATCTTCACCTATACTTGTGTACACTGAAACACATTCATGCATTAGACCAGTAATTTCATGCAATTATGAAATTCAAATTCTTTTTAAGTTATGAAAAATATCTGTGACTATTTGACCTATTTGCACTGGATCAATGCAGATCAGGAATAACACATGAATAATCACACAGTGCATGGGAAATGCCTTGTATTGCTGAAGAATTCAAAGATTGATTGAATATTGTTTGTTGGTACAGTTGCATTTTGGTTACTGCCAACATGCCTTTTCCTAATTCTAAATATATGTAGGTACAGAGGAGCCCAATGGCTATCCATTCAGAGTTAACAGAGATATAAATACTTGAACAAGGAAGACACTGCTTTGTGCTCTTAGCAACAACCAGGTTTTAGCATGTTCTATATTTTGTGGCACTTCTCATGGAATATTTGGGACCCTGTTTAGTTATCAACAGTCCTTTTTGGCATGATGGGATAACTACTGAGGCTAGCTCTATCTTCTGTGCTCTTAGGAGATATTGTGGTGACTCTGCCTTACCATTCCTTATGTCTCTGATGCTTTGCACCCCTCTTTCAACAAACATTGTAAGAGATTAGACAAATTTCTGTTTGAAGAGCAATCATGCTTAGCAGAGGGAAGAAATTAAGAGTTTCATAGGTCTGAAGAGAAAGCCTGGAAATTACTTTCAACTCCCAATTCATACAGAACTATGCCTTAGGTAATTTGACCATAGTGATTGCGTTTGTGAAGTGGAAACATCTGGCTGGCCCCTCAATACCAGCCTCTTCTGTCTCTTCTCCCTTGAGTGCCATCACTGCTGGCTTATAGGCATTCCTTTCTCTCTGTTAGCAGTGGGTTCTTCATGGACTTTATTACACTTTGTATAAATTTATCCTTGAAAGACAGATGAATGTAGGTGAAGTCTTGTGCAATATGTGCCCAAATCTTAGGGGTATTGCTTGCCTAATGTGAATTTCATGAAATGTTCTCCTACCAGGCAGTGATGTCAAGTCCAGCAGGTGTTCCAGTGTTTTTTTGTGTGTGACAGTTGGCAGTAGGCTTCCATCAATACTGATTATGGAAGCTCATTTCTTTATGTGCTTCATTTTAGGAACTGAGAACCCCTTTCTTGTACCTCTACACTATAAGAGCTGAATTTTTTGTTTTGCCCTTTTGTTGTCAGTATATGCTAACAAAAGCTGATTGGTACTTGCAGATTTCAAAAGGAAGACGTAACTCTAGTGTATACTTACAGGTTCCTTTTAGAAGTGCTTAACGGAAAACCTCATGTCAGACAAAGTTTTATAAAAGACATTCCAAGTATCTTGCTTCTCATCTTTATTACTGATTGACAACATAGATATTTCTCACACCTCAAGAATTCCCAAGGGAGAGAAAGACTTGAAAATTCATGGTGTCTTGGATTTTTAGAGCTTGTATTTGAAAGTGTTATTTAGCCAAAGTCTTGGCACTGTGTCAGAGGGAAGTAGGTCTACTATAACATTGCTGACAAAGCTCTGTTGCTTCCAGGGCCCAGGTTAGGATCTCTGTGAGACTGCGCTGTGTCCTGACGCGTTAGGACCCATCTTTGGTAGCTCAGTCGAGCACAGATCCTGGGAAGCATGGACACGCCAGCAGAGGAATGGCACAGCACTGGCACCAGCAGTACATTTGGCACTGGTAGGAATTTTTGCTGACAGCATGCTGCAATTTTTTTGTGGATCAATTTGATACCAGAAATAGCTACTGGCTTATTCAGAGACTGAGTCTGTCATGGTATGGTGGTACTGTGATTGCAAAATACTCCCAATGTGGAGTAGGATATAACTTCCTAGAGGAAAGTCAGAATAAGCTAGTGGAAATGAAACTAGGAAAGAAATTAACACTCTCCATATAAACACAATTTTGCTGTCATGGCTCTTCTGGTGCCTGCAGTTGGAGCTGCAATGTGATTGTGTCCCTTGCTGATTTAGCTGAGACAGTGGCAATGTGTGCTTGGCCTAATCTTATGGGTGACTCTTCAAGTATTTTATCAAGGATCTTGGAAAGAAAATAGAAAGTAAGTAAAGACAAGAAGGCAAGAAAGGCTCACGGGCTTACTTACCTAGTGGTAAAAACTCATGTGCTGTCCCTGGACCTCTGTTGTGAAGGGAATGAACTCAGGACTAGCTCCAGCCTTCAGGTAAGGTATTCATAACCCAAAAACCCCCTGAGGGTGCGCAGGTTGTTCCTTTTCTGTCAGAGACCTGGGAGGCCATAGGAGTTCTGCATGTTGCTGAAAAAGGCGTCAAGCATGTTGGGGGAGCAACTGTGAAGTGAGAGAGCAACTGCTTGCAGCATTATTCATTGTTCTGTTTCTTGTCCTTCTGCCCAACCTGACAGAGCAACTTGACCCTTAAAGCTCTCTCCCAGTTTTGGGCTCAAGGTGGCCCCTGTGTAATTGATAAATTCAGTTTTTCTCCCCCTGCTAGGAAACCCTGAGCCAACTTACAGCAGGTGTACCTTCTGGTTGTATTGTAAGTGCAGTAACTAAACAGTAAATGGGAAACTCCTTCCTTCTTGATGTGCCTGTCTTTGGATCAGGAGCAGGAAGCAGCTTCTCTAGTAGAATCGTTTTCATGCTGCAGGAAGAGCCACTCTAGCCATCTGTTGAGGAAATTAGCAGTTTGCAATATGTTACATCTGTAAATGGATAAACTCTTCCAGGCATTACATGTGTTTATATACATACTGTGGTATAATTGAGTATAGCTGAGGAACACAACTTGCTGCTTCATTCCCAAGCAACGAGCCATACGACAAGAGAAAATGGCCTAGAGTTGCACCAGGGGAGGTTTAGAATGGCTATTAGGAGAAAAATTCTTCACTAAAAGGGTTGTAAAGCACTGGAACAGGCTGCCCAGGGAAGTGGTTGATTCAGCATCCTTGCAGATACTTAAAAGATGTGTAGATGTGGTGCTTTGGGACATGGATTAGTGGTGGGCTTGGCAGTGCTGGGTTAATGGCTGGACTCTTATGGGTCTTTCCAATGTAAACAATTCTGTGATTCTCCTCTAGCTGATAGATAGTATGCTTTTGCAGGGTGGATAAAGGGTAATTTTAATTTCAAATGTATTTTTTGCAAGTGTGGATGATAAAGCAAGGATTAATGTAGTAGAATATGCATCTATCTTGTTTTTCAGAATTGTCTAATTATTTCAAAAATTATTTTGCCTCAAACATTTTCTGAAGGTTCTCAGTTGGATTCGTTTGATGTCATAATTTTGGCTGCTACACCTTAGTATGCTGGGATTATTTGATTTTGTTCCAGGCTTATCTTTCTTTGAAGTATAGTAAAATACCCAATTATTTAAGGTTCTTGGATAAGTAACTGTGTTGTAAAGCTTTGTTTCTTGTTAAGACACTTTTATTTTCCTTCTAATACCTAATTGGGAGAACCAGTTTATAAAAAGCAGCAAACACATGTCCTTGTAGTAAATATACTTTTTGTCCTGTGTTTCATTTGATATATCACTTAGTGCAAGCAGCAAAGTGAAATGACAAGCCTAAGAAAATTGTAATGGCTTTTCATGATAAGCAGTCAAAAAACATCACATGGTAGTGGCTTTGAAATTGTTGATTAGGGAGATTCAATTACATTTCTCTGATTTACTAGGCTTACATTCACAAACTGCTTAGATATTGTAGGCTTGGGGTTTTTGTGTGTGTGTAACTCTTTAGTGAGGTGTTTGAAGTGGATGCAATTGTCCTGAGCTTTTCCATGTATTGATGCTTAAGCTCTGCTCTTACAGCTGCCTATGCTTCAGGTATTCTCTCAAGAGTAGCACAGACTCAACTGAGCCCTGAGAAACAATATCAAACCAGCAGGCAAATCATGTACTTAAGGAAGCCTGAATTTTGCTGTGTTTTTTTATTATTCAGTCCTGCTTATAAATCATCAGCTCCAGGAGTCATGGTATAGAACAGCATGAACTTTGCTGGCATTTCTTTCTCTTGCTTTTTAAATACATTTTTAACTTTTATAATGGTGAGAAAGGGCTGTAGAACATCAGTTCTAATTGCTTTGGAAACAGAAATGAAATGAAGAACAAACCACCTTCGTTAATGTTTTCTAAGGTAAAGCATGCCGTTGTCATGATTTGGAAGAGGCACATTGGGACTATTTAATGTTTTTCCTTGACAATATTGAGTTGCAAGTGAAGGCATATTTAAAGAAACAAGACTGGGTAAGAGGACAATTGTGTATGTTATTGTGTGTCAGCGTATAGATGAATCAGTCTGTTTTCTCTTTAGTTTCTACGCTGTTCCAAATAAAATACATTCTGTTGTCCTATTAAACCAACACACTGTCTTAGAAGGTGGGATTTTATAAACAAGACCAAATACACACCCTCTGTAGACAGCCTGAGAGCCAGCCTTGCTTGCAGGAGGCAGACTCCTTGTGACTGATACAAATCCAGTGAATGTAAATGAAGCAGACTTTAGTTAATTCTGTGGAAAAAAAAATAAAAAAATCCCTACTGCTTTTTCAGTAAAAAGCATTGAGACTGCTTTATAGCAGGGGAGCTGTCTGTATTTATCTCTAGGAAGGTTATTTTGATCTTGTTTTTGTTCAGTCTCCTGTTTTTTGTCCTAGTGAATTTTTGATTTCTCTTCCCCTGCGTATTTTTCAGCATTGTAAGAAGGAGCTCTGTGAAGTAAGAGGTTACTGATGGCATTAGCTACATGCTAAAGGAGCTAGAGCGAAATCCTAGATTTGCTCTCCCAGTGGAGAATAATAAAATATATGTATTTTACCCCTGACTCTTACAGGTGCTTTACATTTCACTGAGTCTGACTTCAGTGGGAGCCACTCCAGAACTGGCCACATTCAAGCATCTCCCAGTGGTCCAGTTATCCTGGGGATTTTCCTTCTCTTAACTGAAATGAAGTTATTTGTATAGGTGCAGCACGCTTTTGTACAGTGTTTTGTCATGCTTTAGATGTCTCAATTTCTTTCCCTTTATAATTGAAACAGCAGGTTCTATGGTAATGACTCCCTTTGAACTGTCAGTGTGTGTATATTCCATTTACACTGCTGGCACTTTGTTCTGAACCTTCTCCCCTTCTGTCCAAATAGATTGCTTGCATTATCAGATCTGTCTCATTGTTCACAACAGCATTCCTGTGGATTCTCCAGATTCCCCCTTCCTTACTGAGTTTATTGCTTGTTTTTCAAAGGCCTTTATCAAACTCTGGTAGGTGTAACTTAAATAAATCTTCATTAATAGTTATCAGATAATCAAAGTGAAGAAGAAAAAATTGTGTTTTTAATTGCACAAACTATCCTGTGGAGGGTTCTGGCTTACCTATTGACTTTTCATTACATAATAATTCATATTCAAATTAATTTTGGCAGCTTGCATTTTGTCTGTATTATCTATAATAATTTAAAGCTCTGTAAGAATTTATAATATGATTGATATTGACCAGGATAATTTTTAAATGCCAACAGGAGAGTCTTGTACAGTGATTTGAGATATGGCTGAAAACCAAGAGTCTAGGAACGTGATCAGAGATAAGTAATTGAATGACTGTGTTTTAAGACAGCACTAATTGTTCATGAGCAGTTTCCAGAGATGCACAAAGGCCAAGGCAATGGCAACAGGACCAACAAAGATTAGACATAATGAAAAAAACCATAATACATATCATAATAAACATAGGTGGGCTTTATCTGTCATGCTGAGGTCTCTGTTTTGACCCGGGCGAGCCAGGGGTCTTACTGACTTATCTTCTGATTAAGCATAGAATATTAATTTGATGAACTTGCTGGATTTGCATTTCACAACCAAGCAAGCCTTGGTGCCAACAGCCAATATAGTAATTATTAGAGACTGGGAATTCCCTATTATAAAAACTTCTGAAATATAAAAAATTACATATCTCAATTACCATCATTCCCTGAAGGGGTCCATGGTCCATTCTGCTGGAGTTGAACAAGTTACTAAACAGAAAAACTTTTAAAAACTCTTCTACCTGAACACCCAACATAATTTCAGCCTTTTCTATAAATCTTGCTCTTACTGTATTTTGCTTAATTTGATCTGAGTTTTATTAATTTTAAGCTTTTAACTGTGGACTTGATTTTCATACTTCCTTTTATTAGACTTAAAACCCTGGAAGATCCAGAAGGTGTAGGTATAAAGCTTTCTGTCTAGAGAGTTCAGCTGTTCATGTGTTTTGAATACTAAATGTCTCTCCCATATATAATTTATAAGTATAAATACATAGGGAGCAGCTAGTGCCACAATATCCAGTGCTTTTAGAGCTGCTCTCTTTTAGAGGCACTTATTCACAGCTCTTATTTCATGTAACTCTACTGTTAATATTTCCCACCATGTGCACTGCAAACATAATTTACCTTTCCAGGAGCAGACTCTTGCTGTTTACTTCTGTAGAAGCAGACAGATGCTATTAGCTCACTTTCATTTCATGACCAAAGTGCCACTAAAATAATTCAGACAAAGCTCTCAACGTATAAAACCCCCAAATTCATTTGCTTGTAGTTTGGTCTGGAGTACAGGTTTTTAAATAACAAGACCTTTCTCTAAATGCAAAGCACACTGGTCACTGCTTTTAATCTCAGCATCTTTCTCATTTGCTGCTCACTTATTGCCTGAACTGAAGGTGAGGCTGAGTATGAATGTTTCCCTGATTTTTCAGAAGGTGCTGTAGAGAGCAATCTCTTCATTTTTCACCCAGACAACTGGCAGAAAAGCCTTTTGGACATTGTGTGTGTAGGAGGGTAAAATGACACTGTGGGCAAAAGTAAACATGAAATCTGTATTCAGATAGCATCTTAGATTTATTTCAAGGTGAATCTAAGGAGCCTGGTTTTGAGTTTGTGCTGAGGTTATGTGGTTCACCATTTTGTAATGAGTTAGATCTGGTTGTGTGAGCTGAATTCAAGTCTTTTAGCTCCTGGAGAGAGGCATACACAGGTTGTGTTCTGTGTCACAAAGATCTTTACTTCTGCAGGCACTAGAAAACAAAATATTTTTGAGCCCTTTAGTCCCCCTGAATAGAGAAAGATGTAGCTATGAAATGTGTAATACTGATTTTCACTGTAAGCCAGTTATCCAGCAGGCACAGTTTTCTGAACTCATGTGCTGTTGCTTTTAATAAAATGGGAGCCTTTGTAGCACTACTTTTTACCAGAAAAGCTGGGCTCATGTATATATTTTGATTTTCTGCATACATTTGAAGCCAAGAGACTCAATAAATTTGTTCAATAACATATCACAGAGACAATCTGTACCCTAAAAAGTTTGTCATTTGATTGTGTGATGCTTAGTCAAAGAGTAGAAGGGGTTGGAGGGGATCTCTGCACATCATCTATTCTAAGCCTGAGCTCAAAGTAGATTGCTCAGGGCAGTGTCCAGACAAGTTTTGAATATCTTTAAGATGAAGACTCTGCAAGTTCTCTGAGAAGCATGTTGCAGTGTTCATCCAAACTTACAGTAAAAAATTTCCTTTTATTTAATCAGAATTTCCTGAGGTTCAGTTTGTGCCAGTTGCCTCTTTTCCTGTCACTGGATGCTACTGACAAGAATTTGGCCTCATGTCCTTAATTTCCATCTCATCATATATATAAGTAAGACCACTTCGAGCCATGACTCTCTTTGAAAAGGTCAAAAGAGCGTGTTAATTTCTAGTAAATGAGCTCTAAGTATGCCAGATATAGAACATATTTGAGAGACTGGAGACAGAGACCTGTCTTCAAGATTCTCACTTTTTCTTTTTTAGCTGACACATTCTTTAGTGGCTTCTTTTTGTTTGGTTGGTTTCTGGGTTTTTTTGTTTGTTTGGTTTTTTTTTTTTGTAGCTTAGTTTCAGCATAGTGCAATTTTAATTTTTTTCCAGTTGGTACAGTTTTCTTGATGTTTCACCATGGAGAGGTGGTAACAGAAGGCCTGGTTTTGCTTCTCCATTCTGTTCAGTCTAGCACTGGCTAATAACCTTGCGTGGGAAGCAGATGATCCACCACTTTTCTGTTTTCCAGAGGAAATGAGAGAGAACGTATGCAATGATGAAAGGAAAACTTTAGAAATATGTGACCTATCACTTATTTCACTGACTTTTTGTATCTGTGCTATTGCTGTCCTCTAATGGGTTTGGTGGATATTGAAATTGTGTGGTCATTGAACGAATAACAAGGTTCTAATGAACTAAAAAAGCAAGAGTTTGTAGCAAAGAAAAATGAATAATTTTTTCCTACATCAATAATGTACATAGTTAATTGACAACAAACTTTTTACGCAATCTAACTTGTCTATGTTTGTGCAAAACAGAACTGTTTTTAGCCACTTTCAGTGGGCTCAAAATCTATTTTCCAGGCCTCCAGCTTCCTGGTGATGTGACATCAGCACAACAGCCCAAGCTGGTGATTATATTAAAAGAAGAATATAATGAGACAAAAGAACAAGGCTGTGGCTTGATCTTTTCCATTGATAAATTTAGAACATACAAAAGCTGAAATAATAGTCATAGCAATAAAAAGAAATATAATTTTTACACTTATCTGCTGTTCTGAAAAACCAATGTATAATTATTGTAGGAGTAAGAAAAATACATCTCTCCCCCTCACTCTGCTACTTTTTCCTCTTCTCTTCAGTGTTGAAATCATCCATTTTAATTAAATCACCAGCCTATTTCTGCACAAAGGATGACATTTTATTAATGATGTATGATGTGTATGAGACAGAATTAACCCAATTTTCAAATGGATTTCAATTTGGAAAGGGCAGCATGTAAAAATGTCTTGTAAATGTGTGGGATGAGCTTGTTGAGCAGCTTTCTGAAGGAGATGGGATTACAAAATGATGAATAATTAGACAACAGTCTCTCCAGCCCCTCACTTTATAACATAGCCCAATATCATTACCTTTTCCATGTGTTGTTTAGTTTGCCTATTTTCTCAGTCATGTTTCTTTCCTAGCAGTAAATCCAAGGAACAGTAGTTTAGGTGACAATATTTACAAGTAACTGGGAGGGGCTGAAGGTGACTGTTTTGATCCTAGGATGTCAGGCACTGTGTTTGTGATGGGGATCACATTTCAAACACACCTGTAGAGCCTGAGCTGCAGAGGGTGGTTGGGGTCCACTCAGGCTCACTTCACTTATATCTGGACAGGGTAGTCACAGCAGATCAATGGTCATATAGTAAGTGGTTGTATAGATTTGAAGAACTGTAAGTTGTTAAACAGCTTTTGTCTCTTCTGCCAGGAGAGCAGATAATCTCCCATCTCATCGTTCAGACTTACACTCCTGAAATTTGTCTGTCTGTATTATCCCCTTGCTCTGAACTGAGAAATATCTTTCTAATTTTACCTTTCTAATTCATAGGAAAACTGAGTAAGTGTGATTTTGCAGGTTTTGAGTTTATTTTTAACTTAGCAGATTTGGGGAAAGGAAACTACACTTTCGTTTCTGTATCTCTGAAATGTAACTCTTATCAAAACAGTTCTCAAAAATCATTAACCTCTGAGAACAGGGTGTTGCGGAATAGACAGTGAAAAGGTTTGAAACAGACCACTAAAACTTCTTGCTGATAAAATGGCAAGACAAATCTGCTTGCTAGAAGTATAAGATTCATTTTTTGTGGCTGTTACGTATGGGGTAAAGTGATGAAGGCACTAATCCATGTACTAGGAAGCAGATTTTTAAAGGGTCAGGCTGTGAAGCTCAGAGCAAATGTGCAAATTAGAGTGTTCCCATATTTTTTATTGATGCAAAAATGGTCATATAGGGATTTCTGGTAAGCTCTGTGTTAAAATATTTTTGTTGCTTCTGTTGAGAGAAATTCTTGAGCTACAAAATTGGTGGTGGTGCTCATAATGAAGTAAGGGTTGGAGATCCTTGTTATTCCAGCTATCAGTGCTCATATAACTCTGATTCCTGACCCAAAAGAGCAAACACTCCACAACACCAAGACATGGCAGCATAGATATCCTGCCCTTCTGTTTAGAATATCAATCTTGGCTGCTGTCTTAGGAATGGAGGCAGGTAATCTTCTCCATGAAGTGTGGAAATGGTGAAAGGTATTTTGGAATTTAAGGTTGGTATGAAAGGGGCCTTCTATGGCATTTATGCTAAAAGTTTGTTTTAAAAAAGTGCATAATCTTTAGAAGAAATAGAGAGAAAAAGAAAGCAGATTGGAGGAGTGCTGAACAAATTTACCCTTGTTAAGGTGTTATCATAGGAAATTCAGAATTACCATCCTGTCTATCCTTTGGCCTGGGGAAATGTGGCTCTATAAGCAGAGACAAAGCTGGAAGTCGAGGTTACAGTTCACCTCCAGAGTTTAGAGGCATGGTGGAAAATTTCATTCTGAACTTGCCTTAATTATCAACATATGAGATGATCATTGCTTTTTTCTATAGCTATTCCTTTGATTTTATTCTTTCCCTTCATACTCTGGCTCTCATTCACAGTTACTGTCTAGCAGAACTTTGGCTTCTGTGTGGAAGGAGGGGCTGTACTGTGTGTGCACCATCCTTAATAGACCTTTTCTCTCTTTCAGAACAAGGAATGAAGAAAATGAGCAACATCTACGAATCAGCAGCAAATACCCTGGGAATTTTTAACAGCCCATGCCTGACTAAAGTGGAGCTGCGAGTTGCATGCAAAGGCATATCGGACAGGGATGCCCTCTCAAAACCAGATCCTTGTGTCATCCTTAAAATGCAGTCGCATGGCCAGTGGTTTGAGGTGAGTGTTTAATAAAATCAAATTGATTCTTTTGGCGCTTTAGGATGGCATAGACAAATTGATGCAAAATTGAAGTAGCAAGAACAGTAAAGCGAAGCAATTTGAAGCCTGTGGCATGATCTTGCAAGAATGAAAGGAGATTTTCCATTAACCGTAACACACTTTGAATCAGAAATTTTGAAATTCTCTTTGGAATCTAGATTAAAAATCAAGATGAATAAAGAATGAAGCATCATAAAATTTTTCCTTTTAGGCCTTATTTTTTCATAAAAGCTATATAATAGCACTGAAAATGATAGTGACCACCAGGCATTACAATATAAATAAGAGGAATACTGTGGGAGAGAGGAGGATTTATTGTTAGTTGGCAGGGGATTTGGTGACAGAGTAGCTTGATCTGCAAATTTTGGGCATTACAGTTGGATTCATTGTTGCAGTTAGTAAAGCTAATGTATTTGCCTTATCAATTTGCCTTGTATTGCTGGTTGTGTGTTTGATTAAAATCCTACTTTCTGTTATTTTACGTGATCATGGAAATAGTTTTTTTGATAACTGGAAACATGGTGTCTTAAATAAATTCAAATTGTAACTGTTAAACATAGAATGGAGTGTAATATTTTGAATGACATGTTGTTGGTTATTTTACTTAAAAGTGCTTGTGGGTAATCAAGATAAAAGGTGTGACTTTAAAAAGAGAATACAAAGTATGTAAGAGAAAATTAGGAATTTATAAAATCCAGCTCATTTTGAGTGCATATTCATCCCTCTCTTTTCAAGAGTTTTAGCATTCAGCATAGGATTGTCTTGTCTATGAAAGATAATAATGGTGAGCATATGTAGAAAGCAAAATCTTAAATTCAGGGGTCTTTTAATTTAGCTTTTTCAGCCAAGTTTTTCAGACTTTGAGGATTTTGTTCCATTTATTCCAATAATTTTGACCTATGAAATTTTTGCAGTTTAGGCCAGCAGCAGCCTAGGAAAGTTGTTCTCTTAATCTGCTCTTGTGGAACCACTTGACATATCCCTGGTAGAAAACCAGACTATAAAGAGAAATAAAACTCTCACCATTGTTTTAGTGCTACAAAATCAGGGTGTCCATGTAATTAAAATTTAGGGTGATACAACAGTAATTTTAGCTCTCTGTGTAGAAAAAAGCATTTAGCTGTATTTTGCATAGTCACACAAATAGTAGAAATTAACCAAATGATGGATTAAGGGTCAAAATAAATGAAAGGCCCCTCTTTAGAAAAGACACAATGAAAACTTTTGTGCTGTCTCAGTTCTCTGAATAACTTTGAGTTCATTTACATACAGTTTGTCTCTGGCAGGGTAAGTAGATTTAAATTATATATTCTGATGTAGTAATGGAGATTCCCTTTATTTGGTGTGGTTTTTAATTTGGAAAGTGATTGCCTGAATAGAACTGTTCTTGCAGAACAGATCTGCCCACCTGATATGATTCTCATATTAAGTCAGTTGCTCCTACTGTATGAGAGTCCAGGCAATTAATTTTAGTTTGAAAAAAAAAAGGTTTTATTAGTTCATGTTCCTATCAGTGCTGCAAAGTGAATGCCACTCTGCCATGATGTGTCTTTTCTGGCCAGCACCTTCTTAACAGAATTATAATTAAGTTCCAGTTGCTGAGCTAAATTGAGCAGAGTCACTCACGTATAGCTGCAGACATAATTTGGCTGGAAGAATCTTCTGCTGATGGCAATCAATGATCCAGCAAGACCTGAAAAAACAGACAAGGTAATAATTAAAAAATAACAAAATCCAGTTACCAGTGAAGTGAGTATACTCAACATAGAAATCATTAAATGGTAACCCAAAAAAGGAGTAGAGGAGTGTGGATCTAGTGCCTTCATAAATTAACTTGAATTTCCAGATTCTTTAAACCCCTTGGAGATCCAAAAGTGCTGTAGCAAGGTACAGTATTACAGTAGTTTCATGATTATAAACCGCACCTGAATATAAGCCGCACTTCC